>BGPR01001061.1:0-96849 GCA_013235015.1 Araneus ventricosus | reverse complement strand
GTCATGACAAAAAAATCCTATTTTGAAAGGTGGTGATTTTGAGATTATAAGGCATTAAACAGAGAACAGGTGACTTTTTCCCTCTCCATTATTTTATTAGGTAGGTATTTACTTAAGCCCAAGACTTTCGTAGTTACGGTTCTGATAGGGTGCCAAATCACTTGAAATACCCAGTGCGTGTATATAATTTATATATCTATTTAAAACAAAAGCGAGACTAATACAATTTATGATTTGTTTCTAGGGAAAATGTTTCAGTCATTGATAAAGGCCGAAAAAAATTTAGGACGTTTTTCGTAATAAAATTATAATTTGGCATTAAAGCTTTTACCAGAGTCAACAACATTTTTTGAGCAGAAGAATGTTCTTGGTCGAGTTGTACAGCAGCAAATCCAAGATCTGAAAATAGAACTGGAGAGTTAATATGTCGGTTTTGCAAGGGAAGCCAGATATCTAAGCTGAAAAACATTATTAACTGCAGCAGATTACATTTCCCAGTTGCTGGCATTTTGAAATGAATAGATTGATAAAATTGCATGCACCTACTAGATATCCAACATGTAGGTGCAAAGAAGTTACTACAGTGAGATTGTAAATTATAGCGCACGACCATGGTTCAGAATAGGAAGCTCAAAGTCCTCATGATCTTAGGGTGCATAGTATGCAGAGTCAAGGAAATTAGATTTGCATTAATATAGTAGAAAAGTTTGATACATTGCTATCAAGAAGCCGAATTCAGCTTTATGATGTCGTTAAACCTACTATCACTATGAGCTGATTTATCATTCTAGGAATAAAACCCTAACAATTTTGCTGTTATTTGTTTGTTACTTGGTATTTATTTAAGATTTAAAAGTCTTATTTTTTTCTTTTTGTGAAATTACTGGATATTTGGGGAATGGACGCAAAATCATGCTTAAATATTTAAATTAAATGCTTTTTTCATTGGGTTTCATATATCCATACGATGTCTAATATGCTTAACGCAAAACACATGCAATGAACGTAGAAAGAAAATGTTAAATTTTGTTTAAAAAGTGTCAATACAATAACGTACAGTTATCGTAATTAATTCAAATATTTACAATGACCGTCGGATCCTATTTCTTTGTTTTGTTTAGCTTGAGAACTTAAAATTTAAAATACTCAATAAAGGAAACCCTTTTTAAAAAAATTAGGTGATTTGCTATTTTCAAGGGTGAGTAGGTAATTATTTCCTTTGAAATCTGTATAAACAGATTAATAATCTGAATACATAAAAAAATCTCTACAGATATTGACAATATTTTTGTATCCTGTTTTGTCCAGCAGGTTATTCAAATAGTAGTAACTAAAATCTGAAGAAAATCATTTTTTCCACTGTCTGTATCCTGTAACTATAAAGGTATCACATTTATAATCTGAAATGCTACCATTTTCTGAAAAATGACGACAATAGTAGCAGAAAACAGAGTCTTGGGAAACGGAATATTCTAACCACTTGAAATGATATAGTTTGCTGCTAAAAGAACGAAATCTATCTCCATCTTTGTGTTTTGGGAAGCATTCTAATATCGGTTGAACTGGTTTGCAGTTCCGTGAGCGTGAAATATCTTCTGGACCGGAAGGGATTGATATACATGCATTGTTTGTAGCATTTGTGAAATTGACATCAGTCTTAGTTCCTAGGATGTTTTCTAATTCCATGTCATCATCAACGTAATCATCATCACAGTCATCAGTATCACCATCATAATTTTCATCATTGTCAATATTTACATTTTCACTCTCAACAGATGATCGGCTTGAATCGCAAAAATCAGTTCGTTTTGATTTCGAAGAACAAGCAGTCCATGGATTTTTTCTTTTTAACTCTCCTGGCAATATCACAGGTGCCAAACGGCTTTGTTTTTGAAGCTCCGGATGTTTTGAGACGGTATGCTTTTTAACATAATCACAGTCAAATATATCATTACATAAACTACACTGTACTTTGTATCGCTTACATTTAGCACCGCCAGTGTTCTGTTTAACCTGACATATCGCTTTTGTGACAGACAACTCTCTTTCTTCAACGCAAAGACTCCAGAGGCTGGCTTTACACTGCAAACAGAATTTAGTCAATGCTCGGAGAATTCGACCCCCAGTTGTCAGAACACCAAGATAATTCCCCGAATCTTCTCCGCGTTATCACCCGTCACTATTCAAGATAGGACAAAAATATGAGTCATGAAAAAGGTGTATCCGGTCGAATTCCGACTGGCAATAAACCCCCTACAATGCGAGTGGATTGGGAAACTGACCGTGGGTCTCATTCCGAAAGACCGATATCCCTATTCTCCGAATCGACAGGTCATTTTCGCCCATGAGCAGAAGCGTCTAGGGCTCAGCTATCCGTTTGCACCATTAAATCTTATAACGTCTCTAGCGAAATAAAGAAAAGTTGCCAATAGCAGGAATAATTGCAAAAATTTCTTCTGGAAGAAAATTTCCCCGACAAAATATATTTTTTGCCCCGGGGGGGGGGGGGCAGGCAACCCCGGTCCCCCCGCTGGCGCCACCCCTGAGTATTAGTAGTAAATTTTTAACTGCGCGTGTGCCAAACATAGTATACTTCTTCTTTCATAATTTTGATGCCATATATATATATATATATATAGGGCTGCTTAGATAATTCTAGCTGAATACAGTCAAAATTCAGAAAGTTATCGGAATTGTAGAGAGCCGAATTTCAGTTTCACTCTAAGAGAAACTAACGGTGAGGGGTTTTCACAAACTTATGCTTCTTAAACTTGAATCTCCGAATAGTTGTATTGAATTTTATATATAATGAATACCCATGCATACTTATAAGTTACGCACACAGTTTAACTTGCATTTCGACGATTACTATTTCGAAGATTAAAGTTTAAATAATATCATTTGTGAAATATACCTCATCATTTTGCTTCTCCTGGAGAAAGCTTTAATTCCGTTCGCTGCAATGCCGATATTTTCCTGACTATTAAAGACATTCAACTGGAATTTTTATATAAGTTGCCCTATATATCTTGTTTTGAAATTATGAAAGAAAAATTATTTTATACAGATACTCATATTTCCTTGAACATTCAATGTATTTACTTTGAATTTTAATATAATGCTTCGATGACATACTATCACATATTCTGTAAGTTTCGTGTAATTTTGTTATGAATTCCTCATGATATGAGCAAGAAACATGCAGAAAAATTTGGGCTATTTTAAGAAAAACGTTATATCTTCCCGAAAATACTTACAAAAGTGTATGTAAGTATTGCGCACAGTAAACTAAACCATGGATGAAAGTTACAAATCATTTTCGGGTTTCTGTGAAATGGGAAGAGTGCAAATCACTTTCATCCTCATTACTTTCTGGTCGGTCGCCTAAATGCCCTCGTTTCACGATTCTCCATAACCGATTGCGAACCATTGTATTCATATTAACTCCAAATTTTTTGTCTCTGAAGAAATATGCCTAACTTTTGAGCACCGGTGTATAAATAATATACATGCATATTATATACAGGGTGATGAAAAAAAACGTGGCCAGACTTTAAGGGTAAGTCAGGCCAGTGGCGGACTGGCCAAGTTGCCAGCTTGCCCGATGGCAAGTGGGCCCCCCTGTACATAAGTCAATGTGGGCCCCTAGGATGTTGCATGTTTAAGAGAGAGAAAGGAAAGAACTGTTTTGCAAGCAAATTTCCTGTGCCTTTTCTAAGGAAAATAGTAAGTAGTGTCGTGCTAAACCCCACAACATTTTCTATGCAAGGCCGGGACGCAATAGCCACACGATTTTTATTTTTCTATGAGGCCCCCAGCAAAAAGAGATGTTAACCCCTCTGTGCAAGAAGGGTGCTGTCCTTGGAGATGGCTAAACGACGTGCTTTTTGTCTGTGCATTTCGTTGTCGTAAAACTGACAGACAACCTTAACTAGCCTAAAGTAAAAGACGGAGAACAGTCTTCTTCGGGGCGCTAAAACTTTTAGGGGGGGGGGGGGAGAAGAAAAGTCATGTAATTTGACGACCAAGGGACGTTTTTGAAAAGGGGACACTCGCGCTTTTCTTATATTTATGGGGTTTTTTTGTGGTGGGGATTGTCTGGTCATATTCACAACGTTGTAACCTCAAACCATTAGAAAAATTTCTAGTGCTTCTTTCTTGGCAAATAAGTGGGTGGAAAAGAGATATTCCTGTTGCCAGTCAGCAGAGAGTAGGGCATACATGTCTTACAAAAGGAGAAAAAATTATTATTTCTCTAATTTTCTCTCATAAAATTAGCCCAGATTTTTACAAATCATAAGAAGATTTTTGTCAGTGTTTGTTCAATAAATTTTCTACATCTTGTGAAAATCCAGATTTTTAATTAAGATCACTCATGCGAGTGCGTGAATCATGCTTTGATTTCCTGTGGAAGACAATAGAGAACGCTTCATACTGCGACTGATTCCATTCTCTGCAGTAAGGCGAGCATCTCGAACAAGTTCTGCTTATACGGATATGAGTATCGATATCGTATTTTTCACTTAACAGTTTTGACTTTTTAGACCCGTCGTCAGGCGACGTCGTCTCGAATTTCAACTGGTTCAGCTGCTAATGTGTCCTAATCAGAAAACCTTTCTCTAAATTTATTTCAGGGTTTTGTAATTTATTTCTGAACACGATCTAACTTTTGTGTCAAAAATTGATTAAAGGTATGAAACGAAAGTTCATTATATTTTGTAGGGAAATTATATTTTTTGTAGCAATCATGTCTTCTGATCATGCTTCTAACAATTCTACTAATTTACCTAATCCACCAATAAGAACGTTAACTACTTCTAATTTATCTTAACGCGAATTCTGATTATTCTATCTTTTATAACTATGTATTTTGTCAAATGCATTCAGAGTAAACAGAAGTAATAAAGTTATAACAGGATATCATAATGTTTAATATGTCTATGGAGCTTGAAAAACTGTAGCATTTTCATAAATCAGCAGAGTTAAAAATAGATTTTGCTGAGTTATATGCAATTTTCTATGACAATTAGAATGTTTCATAAATATGAGATTAAACATTACTGTTCTGTTTCTGGCTGGAAACAGCAGATTTCTGTGCCCCAGCTAGGTGCAGACCATTTTCCCATTACAGGCACGAGAATATCTGTAACTGCGGTACGCAGACATCGTTATCATGAAGGCCTGCTACACAAGAAGAATAGTTGTATAGGTTCTTAATCGACTGTATATATTTAATAGACTGTATAGACTTAACCCTCTTAATCGACTAGGTTGGACAAGACAGATCGTCACCAACGAGTAGCCAGAAAAATTACAATTTGATTTTGGTGCAGAATCATCAAATTACTTCAACTAAATTTCTGGCATAAGTATGGCAGTCATTTTTACTTTGTCGTATACGAAAAGAAAATACCACAGTCGTCAAAGGATTCGACTTCGAAATTTTGATGGATTTCAACGTTTTAGACCTCGTTGAGTACGTAAAAACAATTTTTTGGAATTATGCCTACCTGCCGGATTGTCTGTATGTGAACAAAATAATTCAGAATGACAAGAACTAAACGTATGAAATTTGGTATGTGGTTTTTACGCTAAAATTGTAGATTTCAGTCGAATTTTGGACAAAATTCGATAGAAATCTGGCTGCTTCAACTGGAAGTCTGTCTGTCTGTCCTATCCAGGGACGTGACGAACATCTCACTTCTGAGGGGGTATGAGACGGTAAATTGCCGACTTTACTGATGAACTTTGCCGACAGAAAAAGCAAATATTTTCATGTTGCATATGCAAGCCTGCTCATTGAGGAGAGTAATACATATTTTCTATTAACCTTATTTTTAAGTGAAAATAGGAAGATTGTATTGCATGCAAGATTTATAGCTGTACCATAAACGATCAAATAGCTTAGAAAATAGTGAGGGAACAGGACAAAGAATTAATAATATATAAATAAAACAAATTTCACGAATAAAATAAATACAAAAAATTTATATCAAGATAAAATTGTTTTTATGAAAAATAATAAATCTTATGGAGGTTTTCTTTAAATCAAAATTTGGTCTAAACTTTATTTTACAGAACTTGAATTGAGACCATTTGTTTACAACATCGCGAATGCCTAGTATATCTCACCATGTCTTTTAAAGAAAAGAGCAACATGAATTAATCCAAATTTTCATTACTAATGTTTGTTTGAGTATGGTGGAAAACTATCTTCAATATACTAAATTATCTTTTGCAAGGTTCAGAATGAGACGAACGACTTTGAAACTTGAAGGTAAAACATTTCATAATGTAAATGCTACTTTTGAAATATTTACTAAAAACAAGCATTTTTCGCTGAATTTAGAAGTATTTGCAATTCAAGAATATAAACATTCTTATTCTTCTGAAAAAAATTCTGAATAATATTCTACTATTTATAGATTCATTTAACTAATTATTTGTCTTTACCTGAAATGACAAAAAAAGTTTCAAACACTGAAGATATAAAATAAATCTGTTCGTGAATCGTAGTAAGTTTTCTAATTATTCTATCCATATTTGGTGATACATTTATATATTCATTTTAATTTCAGCACATTTACTTTACAGAGACAAAGTTTTAACGAGAGTATCATTATGTATAATATTTCCATAGAGCACGAAAAATTTTAGGATTCTTTCCCTAATACAGTACAGTTAAAAAGAGATTTTACGAATTAGCATGTAATTTTCTGGGATTATTAGACGGTGTTGTAATTATTGAGATAAGTATTTAAAAAAATAATTATTATTCGTGAAAGTTACTGTGCTGTTAGACGTAAAAACTTCTCGTGGAAAAAAAAACTAATGAAACAAAACCAAAAATAAATTAAATCGAAACTGACTGGTGCATATACTATTTTTTTAACTTTTGTTGTCATGTACTGAGGCAATAATATTGATTATTTCCTTGTACAGATATGTCTCACAATTTTAAATATCTAGCATAATGTGAAAAGTCAAATCAAGTGCGAAGTTCCTTAAGTTTAATTCTTCTGTGTTTAGTGTGTTTTCTCCTTTATCTCAGCACACATAAACGTATTTGGTAGAAACAGTTTAAAAGGAAAAAAGATATCATTCCGTATTTTATTGGGGCGAAAGACGAGCCTTCTCATTTTAATTAGATTCAAATAATAAATTTAGTGTAACTAATTTGAAACTCATTTTTTAAATATGTCCACAAAACGTTTCTTTTTGTATAACAATATATTAATAATGAAAATAAAAATTTCGAATTATATTACAAACGTGACAACTAAAAATAAAACAGATAAAAGGAAACTTCAAAAATAAAAATTTTCATTAACTGTTAATGCTAACAGCAATTTTGTCTTCTTTTTCGGATATTATCAGCCTCATATCCGAAAGAATTTCGCTATTATGCTTGCTAATAATATAGAGAGAATTAGAAATAATAATGATGATAAAATCACGTAAATGCCACATTCAAAATTAATTTTTACAGTAATGCGCAAATGAATGAGAGTGTAGTTAATAAGAATTGTTACTTTATTTGAAAAAATGTTTTATTTTAATAAATTGACTGTAAATGTAGTAGAATGTGGAAGATACACTTCATTATTTAATCTTATTTCTTTTATTATTATTACGTTCTACCTAATTTTAAATTGAATTTCTTATTAGAAATATTACATGTCAAAGAAATTTAATTAAAAAATAATCTTCTCAAAATCACATTTTAAGATTTTGTTTGAGAGCAAGTAATTCTACAGAGATGAAACTCGCTCTATTTATAAAGCAATTTCAAACTTCTCCAAACATCTCGTTTCAAAAATTATGCAGCAATGAAGTGCAGAACAAGTGTAGTAAAATTCTACCGCAAATATTAAATTTAGGAATAACATACAAGAAAATTACTGCCATAAGTATGCCAAAATTTTGGCTTCACGGCTATACTGATTCGGTAGTCAGATTCTAAACATTTCATATGTGATAATAGGAAAATTTAAGGTGAAAGGGAAAAAACTGAAATCAATCATTAAATTTTTGCTCTCTCTAATCGCTTGAAAAAAAAAGATTTTTATTTCTTTCGTTTGTCCATACACAAACCTTTCTACGCTTTCGAGGGAATGAAGGGCTGTGAAAATTTTTTTTCTTACGATCACTGAAGACAAAATGTAGGGACTAATTAAATAATGATTACAATTTTTAGTTCTGACATCGAATTAACCAGAATTTATTCGTATTATGGACAATATCGTAACGTTATTTTAATGAGAAATTCAAGGGAACAGAGAAAAAAATTTGAATTACTGACAAATTTGAGTTAAAAACATTTCATTTAGCCAAGTGCCACTATAAATAGAATCCTTTGAATTTCCAGCAATTAAACAAAATACCTGGGTAATTTTTATAAGAATCTGCGGAAAATAGTCAAAGGGGAATGGTATTTTTGTTTTCTATCATTAAAAACATTTATAAGCATTCTTCTAAGACTCTTGTCCAGGATATGAATACCCCCTTGCCTTCCATTGCAACACCACTGGTTGAAATATTCTCGCTGTGCGACTTTTTTCTGCTACTTCCTGGCTGAAAATTTTCATTGTATTTGTAATATGTGTTCAATCTGTACAGTCTCGTTATTTCTGTCGCTTTCAGAATGAAGTTTAATTACCGAAGATTCGTTCGATTTTTCTTATTTTGGTGCATCAAGCTTAATATATACATTTCGAAAGATTGTTACAGTCTGTAGGCAATAAAAATGACTCGTATATTGAAAATCACGTTTGATATATTTAAAAAAATTCTAAGCTGATTTTTTTCAGTCGGCATGTTTCCTTGTACAGATTACGAATTTTCATGCAATTGATTTCTATTCAATTGTTGTCTTTAGCATCATTATTGTTTGCCGACAAATCGCATTGATAATGTAACCCGGTATATGCCGATTCTAGAGAACTGATGGATATTTAAAACAGCATTATGATATATCTGATCTTTAATATAAAAATAGCTTTTTAAAAAATATATATGCGTAAAAAGCCGATTTTGACGAATATGAGTATTACATGAAGCAGAAACGACAATTTCTCTCAGCAACAAAATAGTTTTACCGATTTCGTAATCAATATATAAGTTTCCCTGTCGATAAATAAATTATTTCAACTAAGTGGCAGTAAATATTTCGAAAAAAATACCGATTTAAGTAATGCAATTTCACATTATTTCCTAAGACTGAAACCATATTTATCCGAAAGCCGTCGGCGTGCAGAATAGACTATTATGTTCAATTATTACATCAAATTTTGCCGCCCGATGGACAAAAT
This sequence comes from Araneus ventricosus, assembly GCA_013235015.1. Classification (NCBI taxonomy): domain Eukaryota; kingdom Metazoa; phylum Arthropoda; class Arachnida; order Araneae; family Araneidae; genus Araneus; species Araneus ventricosus. The sequence continues at coordinate 87,538 of BGPR01001061.1, read as the reverse complement.
GCCGACTCGGGAAAAAAAATCTGGGGGATGGGTGTCGCAAATGAAGCATATATTTATAGACAAACAGACATAGAATCCGTAAACCATGTCTGACTGCTGCAGTGAGAAAGTAATCTTATCTGTAGTAGTCAAAATCTATCAGATACTTGTTTTAAGCACCGCTATTCGTGTGGGGGTATAGCTCAGTGGTAGAGCATTCGACTGCAGATCGAGAGGTCCCCGGTTCAAACCCGGGTGCCCCCTTCTTTTTAATTTTAAAAGATTTCTGGAATTTTTACACTTCATTTTTTTTAAATAAAATGTATGATCCGTTGATTGAATAAATTTATTTCCTTTTGATCACATTTTTCCTTTCCGTCTCATCGCCAAGAGTAGATATATCATTTTTATCAGAATGAATTTGTTAGTATGAGGCGCAGATATCATTTTCAAACTAAGCATGATATTTCTTTTAACTGAAATCCGTAGGTCTCTATAAAAATGCGTGCACGAACAAAGTATTTTTTGGGGGTAGCCAGATTTTTGTTTTCTACAATTGTTTTTAGATTTTAGTTGTCTTGTCATTTTGTGCTGTTAGGCGTCTCTGTGTCACCATAGCTACTGATACAAACTGTGCATGAAAGAAACCCTTAGAGACAGCCATTACTATCCTAAAAATTCTCTTTTTAAATCACTGCTCTGAACTGGACAGTGGTGGATTTTAAAAATATGAAGCCACAGGCAAAAAAAATTTGATAATAAAATAAATGAAATTTAGTATGTGGATGTGGTCTTCTGACCATAATTGTAGATCTGTGCCAAATTTTGGTTTCAATCGGTCGAAAAAAAGACGCCCAAAATGCAAACACAGTTTTCTTCATCATACCAGGAGAGGGTACGACTTTATAAAAATATATCTTTCATGTTGTGGGTAATTGTAGTTATGATTTATTACTTTTAAAGTTATATTTATCATTAAATAAAATAAAAGTAAATTTACCAATAATTCAAGTATCATATGAACAAACAGTAATTTTATGTATAAAAAATTAAAATTTTAATTAAAAATATTTAAAAGTTTTTCATTTAATTTGTAATAATTTTGAAAAACATTTAAAAAAAAACTGTCAATCTTTCTAATGAAAGAGAGATAATTTGTAATGTGAACGAAGTTTGTATTCCTGCAAATCTAAAGGACCGTTGCTCTAGTGAACAATAGTCATTTTTCACTTGTGCAAGGTGTCAAAATATTTTTTGTTTCTAGTATTTTTACGATAATTACTATTCTGGTTTTTGTATGTCATTTAATGTAGAAATATACAGTTACTAGTACAAAATGAAAAATAAAATGAAAATTAATAAATGTAGAATAAACTTCCAAAATTTATGAAGGATAATGCCTAAACAAAAATGTTGTATGATGCGACTCATTAGAGATAAAATTTATCACCATTAAAGATGTATTTATAATTATTTTGCTGTTTATATTATTATTTTATCTTTAATTCAAATATCATATAAATGAAGTTATTTTCTGCATAAAATAATTAACGTTTTAATTTTAACTATTTTTTAAATTTTTAATTTAAAATAATTTTGAAAAAATAAAAAAACGGCAGCTAGGACCGAAATGCGGACCTAGCGAATGGTAGTCCAGCGTATTGACATCTAAGCTATCTGAACACTGAATGCTTGTGAAGAGTTACTGGTATATAAGTTGCGCCCAAAGTTTGAGAGCCATTTCCTCCGAATTGGCTGGCCATTGCACTTTAGATTAATGGGTGAACACCCTAATGGTATGCTACTAATATGCCAAGTTTCTTCCCGAATTGAATTTTCCAAGTCGTGCCCTCTCCTTGACAGTATGAAGCGCAACGCTTTATATTGCATCACTATATGTAAAAGGCGGAGTGGGGGGACACTTCCGCTTGTGTTTCCACCCTTCCTCGACTCCGAGAGCAATAAAAATCTGCGTTCTCCTGGTTGTCCCGGCGTTACCCTAGGTCCATCATACAGGGGTATGACAGCTTTATTAGGGAGTATACGAGAAAGTGTAGGAGAAAATCCCGCTCGCCCTAGAAACAGTTCTTGCTCAACCGTACTGTCTGGTTTCTCATGGCCAAACACACGTGTTTAATTTGCTTCTGAACATCTTCTGTTGGACATACAGTGGAGCGTAGCTAATTGAAACGTCTTTAATTGGAATTCTGCGGTAATTCGAAGTTTTTCTCTGCTCCCTTGAATTTCCTCTTAATGTAAGGTTAAATTATCGTCTGCAATTCGAATTTTTTTTGATTAAGTCAAAACTAAACATTCTAAAAAAATGTTTACATAACTCATTTACTAGATAAATACTTTCGCGCTGTTGAACAAGAGAAAATATTCTTTTGAGAATTATTGGGAAAAGAATTTATTAAGAAATTAATTATTTAAGAATTATTGGGAAAATGCATAGGAAACAACGAACATGTAACATCGGGGAAACCTCTTATCAAAATTGTTTCAAAAAATGCATGCAAGAAGTTATTTCCTTAAGACTGAAACCATATTTATCCGAAAGCCGTCGGCGTGCAGAATAAAATATTATGTTCAATTATTCCAACAAATTTTACCGATTGATGGCCAAAATGCCGACTCGGGGAAAAATCTGGGGGGGGGGGGGCGCAATCCCTCACCCCCACCTCGCCACGGCCCTGGTCCTATCCTGTGCATGTGGACACGATATCTTAAACACACAAAGAGGTGAATGGATGTGATGAATTAGCTTATTGTTTATCATTAGATCTGTAGATCTAACAAAGTTTGGATCAAATTCGTCAATGGGTTCGTCGTCTGTTGGTCTGTATATTTTCTTATATGTGAACGCGCTAACTCAAAAATACAACGATTTAAATAAATGAAATTTGGTATGTGGTCTTGGCATCAAATTTGAAGATTTGTATCAAATTGTGACTCTAATCGCTTGAAATGAAGACGTTCAAAATGCATATTCGGTTTTTGTTTCACTATACTACGAAGCCATATTGCGTTAATATGCGAGAAAGTCGAGGGGAGAACACTCCTGCTAGTTTGTTTATTATTCAGAAGTTTCCCCATGCATGATATCTCTTTATCATGTTCAAACTCAAATGCAGGATATCTTTCGAAATGAAATTTTAGAAGGAGATAGCAACTGTTATCGTACAGAAGCGAGTTTTATTTTCGCAGAAAAAATATGCAAACAAACATTTTTTACTCGATTCTGAAAAGAGTTCTTTCAGTTATTTTTCTTTTAAGGATAAAACTAATCCAGGACAATCGGAGGGCTTTAAAATTCCAACCATGAAGTGTATCTCACACGTTCTGTTACGCTTGAAGCAATTTTTTTACAAATGAAACAATTTTAAAATAAAGGAACAACTTCTATCCTATTTTCTTTCTTCTGTGCATTTTATAAAGGTATGTCTGTGCATTTTATTTGGATATGTCTGTGCATTTTATTTGGATATGCCGTGATCATTATTGACATCAATTTTAGATATTTATTATTAACAGTCATAGAGTTCATTTGGGAATGAGGGGAATGGTATCTGGAAAGGCAAAAAACATTTGTATTTGCCATCAAGATAGGAAATTAGTTTTTAATGCGGAAGACTCATTTTAACTGTTTTATTTCTAATTAATTTTTTATATTTTAAATTTTAGTAAAAATATAATAAGAAAATAAATCGCTTGCGAACAGTTTTCAAAATTAGTAAACTGCCTAATTTTAGCGTTTCAAATTAATTAAATTGTGGAGGTTCAGATTTGGGCCGAAGAAAAGCGGAGAGATATTTTTGCCTAAGAAACCTCTTCTTTTGGGAGTCTGCATTCATCTGTCGTCTTCCTAATTTATTTTATCCAATGTTTTAATTCACAGTAATAATGTATTGATAAACAGAACGAAATCTTTTCCTACAAAAGTGATTTTGCGTAATTCGTCCAGTTAGGTTCTGAAATATTTTTCAACCCGGAAACAAAACAGTATTAAGTGAAAAGAATATTCATGGTGATGTTTTACGATTGGAGATGGATAATTTGTAGACACATATATTTCAATTTGGTTATTTAGATAGTCACCACATGATAAGTGATTTCACATTGTAGTAAATTTTTTAAATTATCGGACGGGTGAACTCAATTTAATAACCAACTTTGTTACCAAAGTACACAACAAGCAAAAATTATGTGGGAAAATGATGACCTGAAATTTGAGTCAGTCAGTTTCCATTTCATTTTAAATTATTTTTGCAGTTTTCCTTCTTCGCAGAATCCGCAGTTCCTGCTGAGTAATAGTACAGTAGAGGTAAGTTTGTTGAGAATAAAACTTGATTTTAAAATAACCATTACAATTCTTAAGATGTGATTTTTATTGTAAAAAATGAAAGTAAATTTGCAGATTCTGTTTTTAATTGTATTGAATTATGGAAATGATGATAAAATTTCTTGTTCTCTATAGACATAATTTACAGCATGGTATCCACTTAAAAACCTGATTATGTTTGTCTACTCTGATATAAAACAAAAAATGATACATAAATGCATAACTGTAAATAACAGAATAAATGAAAAACTTATTATAATTGAGACTAATTTAATGTTGTACTCAATAGCTAAGACATTGTAAAATAATTTATGCCTTGGGCTATTAGAGTTAGAACTAGTAATTTGTTATGAACCATATTGAAAGCAATCGCTTTTTTACTTTCTCAAATACGAAGTTTGAAAAGAGAAAGGATAGTAATCGTCCAAAAATTTAATCTCGAGATTTTGATGAATCTATATATTTTAAACCTCACTGAGCTCCAAACGGTTTTTTGGAATTATATCTTTCTGTGAACATGATAGCTCAAAAAACGCAACCAGCTAGACAGATGAAATTCGGTATGTCATCGTTAGACCACAACTGTAGATTTTTGTCAAATTTTGGACGAAATCCATCTGCAGGAAGTCTGTCTGTCAATTCGTGTATATGTGAACGCGATAACTCAAAATTGCAACACGCTACATTAATGAAATTCGGTATGTGGTCTTGACACCGAAATTGTAAATGTGTATCAAATTTTAGATGCAATCAGTCAAAGGAAAGAGGAGCAAGATGCTTACTAGATTTTCTTCACTATGTTACGAAACTTAACACAAAGCGCACCTTATCGTGTAAGTGTAAGCGAAAGTGAAGGGAGAACTCTCTTGTTGGTTTAACTAAAGAAAAGACATGAAATTTCAAAAACTTTTTTTATTTTAGCCATGTATAAGTTACCTCTGAAGAATATAAAGTTTAAACTGATTGTCATGATTGAAAGATCAAACATTAACATTATTACCCGAAAAGGAAGTACAGTAAAAAGCGTTCAACACGAAACGGAAGGGACCGGAATATTTTTTTTCATGTTAAAAGAATTTCGTGGTTAGGGGTTTTTTTTCGTACGAAAAAAAACCCCTCCCCAATATTTTCGAAGTCGTCAAATTTTTTCAAATTTGATTTCCTACTAAAACTTACACTTGTAGATACACACATTGAAAGTATATATCTCTCTCTGTATATGTATATATATTATCCAACACATTGTATTAGATACACTATTTACACTTCAAATAATTATACATATTTAATAAAAAGCAAGTAAAAAATTGTTTTCTTTTAATCTGATTTTATTTTTTTGCAGTGTCGTTTTCAGCATCAAATTATCGTTTTATTCATTTCGCCATTCGAATGCGCATTTAAATAACTGAGTATATTTTTCATGATGCTCCTCATCTCTCATGTATTGGGGACCGGAACTGCAATGTTGATTTCATTGTCAAATGCGTCGTCGGAATCTGCATCGATGGGATCCTTTGAGCTCTGAACGGTCTTCAAAATGTCTTCGTCTGTCATAATCGGCCTTGTACACATATCATCATCGACTGCAACAAATTCTTAGAGAATTCCCACCCACCCTGAACACGACTATCCCTTAACTGATAAAGTTTTATTGGAATTTTATTAGATAAAAAAAGCTAGTTTTATCGGCTTTGAAGACATCTTTCACGTCATATTCTTCAAGTATTGAAGGCAACGTAGACTGCAAGTTGTCATGATCGGCAAAACTTGGTTAGCTTCACCGCAAACATCTTTTAACACCATGCCGTTCCTTTTCCTTAAACGTAACAATCATCCTGGATTTGCCGAAAACTCAATACCCATTTGTTTTACAAGTTCATCAGCTGTTTCCAGCAATTAAGGCCATGAATGGGAGCATTCTGAGATCTAGCTTGTTTGAACTAAACGTGCATGCGCATTTTCTAAATCTTCGTGTTTAGCCGTTCTCATATATTTTCTGTCTGGCTCGAACATACTGCGCTCAAACATTGACGTAATTTGATCTCTATTTTTAATTATCGTCGACAATGTAGAGTTAGCAATGCCAAACTCTTTACAGATTTCCCTTTTCGACCTCCGTTTTTCATCAACTGCTTTAAGCAATTACATCTTCATTTTCAGCGAAATAGTGGTTTGTATTATCTCTATTCCTTTGCCATTGTGCATGTAAAAAATATTTAAAATACAAAAAACATGAAATTCACCGATTTTGACACAAACTTCACTGATTTCTACACAAAATTCACCGATTTGACACGCAATTCACTGATCCCTTGCTAGGAGACGCTAAACGAGAAGATATGACACTTATTAACGGGGAGACATTAAACTTCTTCACAGCTCGCAGCAGCCACTGGACGAAATGCATTGCACCAAATTACATATCGAAAGAGGTAGGCCTATGTACGAGGGGATCCGTTATGTGTCATCCACTCGCGACCTCACCGTCAGGCTCGTTTGCAGATCTGTCACCTACATCGTTCTTGAAGTGACGATAATTGGCTTTGTGATCTCTTTGTAAATGTGTCAAGATTCAATCGACAAGGTGGAGCCATCATAAATAGATATAGAGAAAACGGAAAGACAGAATCATTCACCAAAACTCATGCCACAAGACTCCTTTACAGGATGTAATGTAATGGGAGGTATCATCACAATTCGCAGTATATCTTTGCGCATATATCATGGTTTAATTTTTGTTTAGTTATGTTAACATCCCGTTTGGAAGCAGCACGAGAGTTATTTTGAGATGGACATCGTGATTTTGATTCGTTGCCAGATGACGAAGTTGAGCCGGCACCCCTCTTTAAATTTCGACGCCACATCAGTGGGAGGACATTTGACCCTCGATGTCAAAATTAACGTGCATCAAGCCCACATACACAGCGGGTCTTTGATGGAATCGGGTTTCGAACTTGGAATCCTCTGGACTTGAACCGCGATCTCACCACCAGATCACTGCGGCCCCAGGCATGTTCCGTGGAGGTAGTGTTAAAGGTGTCAAGATATGAACCTGTTTCCTTATGTGTGGAATTTTCGAGGCGCACTTGGTTCAAACTTCTTTTTTTATGGACGATAACGCCTGTCCTCACTGGTTTGACTTCGTAGACGACTACCATTATAACGAAGATATTCATCAAATGCAATGGCCTACCAAACCTCTGGATTTAAACCCCAAAGAGACCTCTGGACTACATCGACAGACAAAATGCAGCTCATCTAGCATTTTGTAGAAGTTACGACGAGTACTCATTAAAGAAAGGGATATCTTGCTGCAAAATGTAATAGATAATTGAATTAAAAGTACGACTCGTCGTCTCCCATTCTTTTATAATCTTAATAGATTATCCAACAAAACGACTTTTAATCCTATTGTTGGCTTTTTTTCATGTTTTTGCTATAGTTCATAATTTTCCAATTTGGTGATATTTGGTACACTGTATATAAAAATTTACATTTTTATTAAATATATCCAAATTTACTAATGGCTTCGTTATGCCTCTTTATATGCATTAAGCATCTATCTGCCAGATATATTTTCTTTTTCTAGCCTAAAATAGAGTTCGCACAAATTTTGGACATGTGCGAATTTCTTTCAGAGTGAGCTTTTATGCCAAAATAAATAAAGACGTTTATTTCATTTTTAGCAAAATAATAGTAATAATATTCTAAAGTTCAGTGCAGTCTGTTAAATTGCAAGTAATGAGGAATATATTAATAACGTAAGACAAAAAAAGAAAATTGCTATGAATTCAAACATATGAAACAATAATTCTTAAAACAAGAAAATTAAGAATTATTATTAATTATCTTTGCAATTATGAATTCACTTTAGCGAGGAGCCCAAAAATTTTTTTGGGGGAAAATGAGATTCCGAGAGGAAAAAGTTAAAACTTTTTTAAAAATAAATTTTGCAGCACCGTTTCTGAAGTGACGAAAAACCATTGCGTAAATACATTCTCTCCACTCGATATGTTACAATCAAAATCTATTGGTAACCAGCAGTCAGATTTTAGAAGAGTATTGTAATTATAAAAAGAATAGCAAAATTTGTCACTGGATTTTCTTTTTTAGCTTTGTGAATTACTGATTACTTGGAAAATACATTTCTGAAACTTTTTTCTATTCGATTTCGTAAACTGCGAATTGATGACTGCGAAAACTAGGACAGAAGGAAATGAAGCAGGATTGCATTGTGAGATGGATTTCAATGCTGTTGCGAAGAAACTTTCTACCTTTACTATGCAATTAATTCTAGAATATTTTGAAAAAACTAAAAGAACATTTTTGCACAGCACTAACAATTTGCGATGGTGCTCATTGTGATGACATACATCGAAGTCGGCAGAGAACGGTGAGCACTTTCTTGCATTCATTTGTGCATTCGTGACTTTGTATTAACAGTAGAATTTCATGAGAAAGGCTTATTTTTGACTAAATTATCGCAATTACTTGTAAAGGAAAATTTTAACATGGATGCTTTGATAAAATTGATTAAAATATTTTTGAAATATGGGTTTCTGATATCCATATGGTTGACCAATTGTTGTACTTTGAGGGATTTATTGATGAACAATATTTCTGCTAATGAGTGCAAGTAGTGGTTTGAGTATAATGTGCTGTGCTATTCCTTAATTTTAAATGGTTGTGGAAAATAATTTCACTGGTTTCATAAAATGATATTTTGAATATAACTGTTTAATCATGAAATCATTTTGAAATATTGATTGAAATACAGCGTGAGAATTCTAAATTAATTATAGAGATCATTGCCATTTTTATTAAGAGTAGAATTTCCTAAGAAAGGTTCATTTTTCTCTAAACTAACGCAATTGATTGCAAAGGAAAATTTTAGAATGGATACTTCGCTATAATTGTTTAAAATATTTTTGAAATATATGGATACTTCGACTATTTACTCGATGAAAGCTGTTAGGAGCAGGTATTATTAAACGAAAAAAAAGGGTAATTTTCACATAATTAATGAGTCCATTATTCAGTTATTGTTGCAGAGAAAATACAATTTACTAAATGTGAGGTGCTGCTCACAGATGAAAATCTACTCAAAGCTGGAGGTTTGGGAAAAATTATTTTATTGATTTGTCTTTATTCCATTTGTGTTATATTATTTCTTTCTGATAAGAAATTGTTTTGTGGGGAAAAATTGTTTGAGTCTTAATATTCCACAGCAGAAATAATCCTGGATAGTTCTTAAAAACCATTCAATAAATGGTTTAATTATGATACGTTAAAGTTTCTCTTACATTGTAATAGTAAAAAGTAGTTTAATTATACACTTAATTACATTTATCGAAAGAAAATTGCTGGCGATTTCCATATCCTTCGTATTTCATCTAGTGCCAGAAATCTGTAGGCAGAAAGATTTCCGGATTTAAGATTTAGCTTGTTGCAGAGAAAAAACAATTTACTAAATGTGAAGCGCAGTTCACAAATGAAACGCTACTCAACCCAGAAGACTATGAGAGGTTTTTTTTATTGCTTTGTTTTTGTTTCAGTTGCGCTATATTATTTTTTCTGATAAGAAATTGTTTTAGGAAAGAATATTTTTTGATACTTAGCATTTTACAGCAATGATAAAAATAAATATCCTGCGTAGTTTTTAAAAAACCAATTGATAAATGGTTTAATTATAATATATCAAAAGTTCTACTATGCTTTAATATAGTAAAAAATAGTTTAACTTTAGCTCTGATTACATTTATTGATAAAAAAATGGATGGAGAATTCCTTTACACAGTCTCGGAGATTTCCGAATCCTACAAATTTTATGAAAGTTAGAACTGCATGACAGGTATAATAAGGATTTTATTTTCAGATATGTTTGCCTGCATTACTATAGACTTGATTTTGTGAAATAACAACTAACTTTCTTTTCACTTTTATAAAATTATAGCTAAATTTGTTTTGCCCGATAAAGAAGGAATAATAGCCGTTTTATAATATATCACTAGCTGACATTTAAAAAACATATAGATTCCTTCATTTTTTCCTAAGCTGAAAGCTTTATTTATAATAATTCTTTTCTTTATTCTTATTACTTTATTCTTTCTATATGTATAAAAGTCAAATACCATGACTCACTCACTCATCACGAAAGCTAACAAACTACTAGGACTAAAAACTTGGAATTTGGCAGGTGCTTGTATTTTGAGTAGTAGGTGCTCACTAAAAAGGATTTTTCGAAATTTTAATTAGAATTTTAATAAATTAAAAATTACCTTAAATTTTAACGTTTTTCCACCATACCTTCGGAGAATATTGTCGCACAAAATTCATTTTGACATCATCTTAAAGTTTAAAAAATTAGCTTTTTAATGACACCAATTTTATTTCCATTAGATGTTCTGTTTAATTTTAATTAATTTTTAAAAATGTTTCCAAACACAATGCCAAACACAGCGGAACGGAGCAACAGCGTTGCTCACGTTTACTCAAGGTCACGTTTCTATTTATAGCACTGGAGGGGGAGGGGGGGTTTGGTGACGGTTCAGGATCTAGGGAGAAATGCTGCCCAGTCATAATTCACACCAGTGGCAGAGAGTCGGGGGGCGAGGGGTGTCAGTTGCCCCCGTACTTTTTTAGGGAAAAATTAAATTTTTATTTCATTTTAGCTGCCTGAAACTAGGAATTGCGAAAAGCAATAGTGTTCATGAAAACTAACTAATTTTTTAATTAAATTTTTAAATGTTACTGTCTACCCTCTATACTCCGGGGTCTTTTAGATGCCTATAAATTTTTTTGCCGCCTCACTTTTTCCCCCCAATCTGGCACCCACTGGCTCACACGATTCGCCCAGCACGTTCAGCTTTCGCGAACATATTTAGCGTTAATCATTCTGCTGATGAGTGATAGATGAATTGAGTGAGAATTATCTGAAACGCAGTTTTTAAGTTTCGTTAGCTGTGATGCATCATACAGAATTGTATCGTAAGAATTTTAAAATTTACTTTATATATTTTACTATCTGCCAAATACAATAAAATATTCACTTTGTTCATCTTTCCTGAGTTAACACAGGTGAAACCGCGACGGGGAATGTTATAATTAATATAAAATACAAAAATAAAAGCTAATTTAAACGGCGAACCAGCTGGTCACCGAAGTATTATAATAATTCTCTTTAAAAATGAGTAGGCCCATTTGTATCGAAAAAATCAAGCATCTAAAAAGTAAGAAAAAATAATTTTTACACTAGTGCTTGCACTAGTAGACGAAAGTTAACCCTGAATTCAACAAGTCAAATCAAACAAATCACTCAATACAATTATAAATTTTCTTTTTAGAATAGAATATGTTAGAAAAAATGTAGGCATTTGAAGCCATTTTAATTTACAGCTACATAAGAAAGAAAGTTTAATCAATAAGCTGAGTTAAGCTGAAGTTAATTCAGATATTAAACGTAACTGCGAATGTCGTCATCTAACTCTAACTGCAAGTAGTCTTACGCTGAGCTGGTGCGTCACGCAAGACTACGAGCCTTTTTCCTTCTTTAAGATATGCAATGATTTCCAATATGGAATCGACGCTCGCACTTTATGCATATCATTTGAGCATAAAATGACTCCATTTAGGTATGTTTACTTTTCACTAAAATTTCAATTTTTTAGATGATTACAACTACCTAATCACGTTTTGTTATCTACTTGAATAAGATATGTCGATATACATAATAGTTGGCACTGAATATCAATTAATGTAAAGTCAGAAATCAAAGTTTCACACTGTACAATCAATTTCAAATGAGGTTCATTGCTCAGTCAAGTTTATTCTAAAAGTGAGATATACATACTTTTCGTGATAGCTTATATATGGTAAAATTAAATTAGCACTAATAGAATACAAACGGAAATTATCAAGACGTACTAAGATTCTTAAAGAAAATTTATAGAAACTTCAGGTGTAGTTGTAATTTCTTAACCAACTCAATAAAGTAAGCGACCCCCCCCCCCCATTAATATTCCAAAATAGTTTTTCTGAAAATTTTAACAAATTTATAGCTTTTCAGTTTAACAAATGGTACATTTTCCACGTCCTTTAAAGAATTTTAAGATTTTTTAAATTTAAAATTGTTAAGCCTCTATTAGATTTCTCATTCATGTCCAATCCCGATGTTCTTTAAAATTATTCATATTTCATCATGAACGCTTGAATTGTAGCTACAATAGAGTATAAGTTATCCGACATAAAAGGGGATGGCTGATGTCGAATAAGTGAAAACGTCCTATAATAAAAGGAAATTGGGGAACGCTTGTTATATCATGCATTAAGCTTAATATCTTTTATGATGTACTGCATTTCAAGATAGAAAAAGAGATGTTATATAACCAAAAAGAAGTCAATATTTGAAAAAAGAAGACAGCATTAAAATGAATCTATAAAGGCAAAACAATTGGATTATCTTCAAAAGATTTGTGTTAATAAGTTGCTTCCTTGCAAATCGATGCTTTCAAGCTGCTATATCATGCCAATTCACGAAAAGCACTATGTTCGCAGTTGAGTCGTTCTCTTCCCTTTCATTGTATTTCAATTCTACTTCAATAACATTTAGCCCACAATTAATATTTTAACGTTGCCCTTATTAATACAGTATTTGAATATCACTTTACCTGTTCTTCAAGCTCATCCATTGAAACAACTCATTCCATTTAGTCACCATAAAAAACATTAGTATAGAAAAACACAAGTGATAATCTGACTGAGTAAGGGTATTGGAACGTTTTGTACCCTCAAAAAAATAAATAAAAATAGAATAAAAATGAAAAAAAATCAATTTTTCAATTTTAACCTCATAAAATGGAAGACATTCATCGATTCCGGAAACGTGTAATATGCATACGTTTAAAGAGTTGAAACCTCAGATATCAACTTTTAAAAATGTAAACAACAGGAGCCGTATGATAAAAATACACATTTTCTTTTTCCTTTTCTTCAAACCATGTTTTTATTTTTCAAATTTAGGTACGCATATATAAAATTCTTTTCATTGCATAGATATGAGATTTTATATTACAATATTTATAAGCATTAAGCATCTGTAAAACCTATTTTTATTCGTTTCTGGGCAGAATATATTTTTAAGATGCTATTTACAATGAAAAATATTAGGTGTACCCGAAAATAATATTTATGCCATTTTCAAGTTAAATAATATTCAACAGTTTTTTTTAATTTTTATTTTAAGTATATTAAAATGAAAATAGGGTCACTTTTGATTAGCGAAATTTTACTCACATATCATGCTAATTTGGGGGGGAATTTATTCAGAATTATTTATAAACGTGCAGATTATCGCACTAAAACACATTTTCGATTTGCTATTGAGGAAGAAATTTAAAAAAACCAAATATTTATATGCTATTTTATAATAAAAACACATTCTTTCCTTGCATATTTTACATCAGATATATAGGGTGATTACAAAAGAATACCCCAACTTTGAAAGGCTATACATAATTACAAAACTAAAGAAGTTGCAAGCTTTTTGGTTAAATTAAATCAAAAACAACATTTTGAAGTTCATTAAATTATAAAGGTTCAATGTTACCACCACCAGAAACACGAACGATATCCAGTCGATAGGAGAATTCACTCCACACTTTTTTCATTATGCTCGGTGTTACTGTTTGGATGGCTGCAGTTATTCGCCTTTTCTGTTTGGCTATGTTCGCTAGCAGTGGCGGAAAAGCATTTCATCTTTTAAGTAGACCCAAAGGAAAAAAAAATCGTTTGTCAGAATTATCGAACATTCTTTGGCGAATCGCGTTCCACTTCAACGGTTGCATGAGAATTAGCTATATCCCATATGTGTGCTCGCAAGCCCGGATCTCCACATAAAGAACTTAAGAACTTCTCATTCACTATTATTCGTAGAATGGTGCGCTTATTTGTTTTGTTGAGGAGATTCCCTTCAAAGTTGTTTTCTTTTGTAAGAACCCTGTGATTTTTAATTGGAAAAAATCTCTATATTTAAAACTTAAATTTCGAAGATTTTTGTTGTTGAGAAGGTCCCAGTTCCTTAACACACAGAAACATGCAGAAAAAATTAACGAGAGATGACTACCACAGCGTCCTAATGTCTTCTGCAGCTCTAACATAGGCCTCCTGTATGTCTCGCGTCCGCCTGACCTTGATGCCCTACAAACAGCGAAACGGACACCCATTTAAAGATAGTGATAACTATAGAATATTTTTTCGATGCATTATTTTTTAATTAATTCAGAACCAAAACGGAAAGTCAGGCAATTTAATGTCGAATAACGAGACTCAACTGCATAAGGATAAAATATGAAAACCCTAAACTCAACTTTGTGGCTCGATATTCAGGGGTAGTGATGTGGGGTGGGTAAAATACCCAGTGGGTAGGTAAATATTTTTTGGGAATATACCCGGGTATTTACCTAAGGCCTGGGTAAATAACCAAAAACTGGGTATTTTGCGAAAAAAATAAAATTCGAATGCTGATTCACAGTGAAACATACAGAGTTATATAAATACCTCCTAAAAATGTATTTGCAAAAAAAAAGTATTTGTGAATGGTCATTTAAAATTAAACTTAAAATTTATAAATACCCAAAACTGGATATTTTGCAAGAAAAGTATTTGAGAATGGTGAGATTCAAAATGAAGCATTAAATTTATAAATACCCTTACACTGAATATTTTGCGAAAAAAAATTGCATTTGTGAATGGTGATTCAAAATAAAACGTATAAAATTTAAAAATACCTCCAAACTGGATATTTTGCAAAAAAAAAAAACTACATTTCCAGATATTGATTGAAAATGAAACATAAAAATTATAAATACCCCAAAACTGGGTATTTTTTTTTTAAGTATTTGTGAATGATGATTCAAAACGAAATAAAAAAATAATATATACTCCTAAACTGGGTATTTTGTATTAAAAAAAGAGTAGACTTTGAATAAATTATATAAACGAAAAACAATTGCTATCAGGATTCAGAATGAAGTATTCTAAAACTTAAATGGGATCAGGCGATAATTTAGTTTTTACGGTTTGAAACTTTGACACTTACAATAGAATAATTATTTTTAACGCCGTTTATGTTATACTAACCACCATCGGCGATCAGATTGTTCGCCGGGAATATAATTTTAACTGACTCTCTTATGCATAGTTTGATATTCACGGTTCCCATAACAAAATTTTAAACTTCAAATTGCGATAGAGATTTACCCCGCATTCTTAACGTAGCCTTGCACTTGTTCTGTTCCTTGTCTGTACGAAAGTTCCTAATGGAGTCAAGTAACTGTTCGTGTCAAGTTACATCTAATTGTACATAATCGACGCGAATTTTAATTTAACAAATTTATTTCAACATCGAAATACCGCGGCACGTTTTACATCCAGCAGCATGTTAATTGGCTTAAAACAAACTAATAAAATGAATTTAAATGTAGCAACCATAATCGTTCAGTTTACTGGATTATTTCTTTATATACTTACTACCTTGATTCTTTATATACTTATCAAATAAAAAAGAAAATAAAATCCAATAGAATATATATTAGCTTTCAACAATGGAAGAGAAACACGCAATTGAATATTTGTTTAAGCAATGAAAACTGTTTGAATTTCATTGTGACAATGAATAACAAAAATATTTTTAAAAATTTATTAAAATTAGAGAAAAAATCAAATGAAAACTTAATTGTTATCATTGAAAAGACAAGTTTTTAAATTTTCAGATGGTGTCAAATTAATTTTTGTGCTGTACTATTTTCGGAAGTTATGAAAGAAAAGCTCCAAAATTTCGTTTAATTTTTAATTAAAATTTTAAAAAACAACGGTTACGAGTTATCGCGTTCGTAACCGTTGTTCGCGTGTAACCGGACGCGATCGCAACCACAATTTTTGAAGAAAAGCCTAATATTTTTTTATTGCCAAATAAATTTCTTTAACTTTAGCGACCCCAACATTTTTCCTCACGACCCTTTTGGGGGTCGCGACCCACGGTTTGCGCACCACTGCTCTAGACTATTAGCCCTTTGCGGTGATTAATGTTGATTGGTCTACTTGATCGTAGCACCTTAACCTTGCACTATGCTAAGCACGTATTATAAAATACGCATATTAAAAAATTACTCCTTTTATTTAAAATTTAATTTAATTTTTTAATTAAATAATTTTATCTAAAATTGTAACATTAATTTTTTTAATTCTTCCTTTAGTTCCTCTTATTATTTACTAGATTTACGCAACTGCTATTTAAAAATAAAAAGTGTGCATTGCAGGCTTAATTTTTCTAACATCTATATATATGAAAGAGAATCACCCACTGACTCATCACCGAATCTCCCAAACCACTGGGTAGTAGGTGCTCACTAAGAAAGGATTTTTAGAAATTTTACTTAGAACATTAATTAATTAAAAATTACCTTAAATTTTAAAGTTTTTCCGCAATAACTTCGGAACATATTATTGCACAAAATTCATTTTAACATCTTCTTAAAGTTCAAAAAAATTAGTTTTTCAATGATACCAATTTCATATCCATGCAACATTCTGTTTAATTTTAATCAATTTTTGAAAATGTTTTCAAACACAATTTCTAACAATGCTTTTATCGTTCTTTAAGTGCACGAATTTCTTCTTTCTTCTCTGTTCTTTTACGAATACTTTCTAATTATTTTGCATTTAATTTATGTCTACATACTGAGTAACTGGAATAATTTTTTTATTTAATTATTTATTTTGAAAATTCTGGTTATCAAAATCCTCTTAGCCCGGACAATAAAGTTGGATATTTTTGCTTAATCTACTAAGTCAACTAAATCTATAATTATGGATGTATAAAGTGTCGTGATTAATGGATTATAGATCCCTTGCAGAATATAGTAAATTATAATATTTTATATAGAAGAAATATTTTTTACATTAAAACTATTAGACGGGAAAGTATTTTTATCCTGAACAATAAAGAGCCAATAGTGTACTACTACTCTGACGAAGTCGCAGGCATCAGCTAGTATTTTATAAAGACCTAAGTAGTAGTTGTAACTTTTTCAAATTTTCTGAAATCAGTTGCTCATTTTAAATATTAATACAATGAAAGTTAAAATATTTTTATCTGATATTGATTTCTTCTGAAAGAAGAAGATCTGTATCATAAGAATCATAAAGATTAAAGTTTACTGATATCTGATACAACAGTTTTTTGCAACAGAAATTATGTAAAACAATTTACTAAACGCTTATTCTAAGAAGAATGGCTTCTAGGAACTTTTCCTGATGAACATTTGTATGGGCTTTATAAGATCTTATTTATTTTGTCAAAGACAAATTCACGATTTTTATAAGAACTTCGCTGAATATTCCGTACTCAGACTTTTTATTAGCATACTAAGCTAACAAAAACTCTTCGGTTTTCAGTATTGAATCGTTTATCATTTATTTTTATGGCTGGAAAAGCACTAGACAGAAATTTTTGGCCTATAAGAAATAATGTTGATCTGCTATCAAAAACCACTGCTGGAAATTTTTAAAATTAAAATAAGTTTTATTGTTCTTCGTTATTTGATTCTGATTTGTAAAGAATTCTGCAAAAATAAAAAAAGGTTTCCTAATATTCTGAGAACTGATACTACACTATACACATCAAAATCTTCATATATATGCTTAAAAAATTTAATCAAACAACTGTTTTTGTTTTGATATTTTTTATCTTATTTAAAAGGGCATTTTAATACTTATATTGAATTAACTTGTAATTGCTTGATTTTTACTATTGCCACTACAGCTATTAAGTTACTTATGGAGAACAGGGGGCACGGTGGCAAAGGATCCTATATTTCAGACCCAATTCCACCGAAGATCCATCACATAAATGTTAGTCTGGATTAAGTTATGTTTATTATCGTGGGGCACAAATCCTCAAAATCATGGCGGCAGCCTTAGCTTCGGGATCGGAGGGTCACGGGTTTAGTTAGAGACCCGATTCCACCAAAGGTCTGCTGCATACATGAGTTAGCTCGCGGTTGTTTGTGGTAAGGTTTTGGCTTCGGGATCAACGAGTTCGATTCTACCAAAGGCCTGTCGTTTATGTCCACCTGATGCACTTTAAATCTGATGTTGAGGGTCAAACGTCCTCTCGCTGATGTAGTGCGGAAGTTTGGTGAAGAGTGCCTAGTTAAGGCGTCATCATTTTCATGAGCCATCATCGTCATCATCATGAACTGTTGACAGCAGTTCAACATAGCGAGGTTCATCCCAAAATATACCTGGTATAGCTATATTATGCGAGGTTGGTCTTAATTAAATTAAACAAATGTCTTTTGGTTGGGGAAGTTTGGAGATTGGGAGAGGTGTCTCGTCGTCATCTGATCACTATTCAAAATAGCAAGTTCTACTTCCAGTAGCGTCGTATAGCTTCAAAATAGGTCGTTAATAAAGAAATCAACGCGACGTTTTTTTTGTTTTTTTTGTAAGGCAGTCCCCTCGGATCTACAAACGGTGAACACAATAGTCAATCCTTTTTTTAAATTTCGTTTTTAAGGGTTCAGACACTAAAATATTAGTGATTAGTAAATATTTATGATTTTAAAGATAAGTTAAAGCTGGTCAGTTATAAGAAATCAGTTACCAACAGCATAAGAAATAATTTCTTTCCCAAACCTAAATGTAGTTTCGATTGAATTTTGAATTTCTGAATATTTTAAATACTTAAACTGAATTCAATATTTTATAAAAGACTCTAAGATGTTGCAGTAAAGATATTAATCTCAAAGCTTTTTTCTATTCTGGAATCTGAGGTTAAATATTTTAACTATGAAGTCCTCCAGTCTTTTTTCGGTGGTTATTGCTAAACTGGCGTCAGTAAACGACTGAATCTATTGTATCAAATCAAATTCAATAAAATATGCATAAAATTTCATATAAATTAGTTAAATGAACATATGTAGGAATCTTTTTTGCAGGCCACTCAAAACAGCGATCACCGGATATAGATCAGTGCAATGAAAATTAAACTATTCCAGAATAGACCCCTTAGTTTCCTCTTTCTATGAGAAACATGAAAACTGATTAACTATTTAATATTTGTGATCATTGTTAGCAATTAAAATTTTGTAAGCTTTTCGGGAATTGTCATTTTTCTGCAATAAATGTGGGCCTAGTGGCATAGCCTTTTAGCGATTTTGTTAGAAATAGAGTTAGGGGCTTTGAGGTGAAGGACCGGGACAGGATTCCATCTAAGATCTGCCGTGTATCCGGGCCTGGTGCACTTTTAATCTGCCGTGAGTGTTCAAACGTCTTCAGGTTGGTGTGGTGGGGGAGCTTAGAGAGTGAGAGGCCTGCCTGGTCAGGTTTAGTTTAGACAGATTAACATCTCGTTTTGAAACTAATAATTTTGAACCATTGTAAGACGACCAGTAAGTCGACATCTGCTCTTCTAGTTTCTACGTCATTCTGGATCTTCGATGCAGTGCGGTTTCGAATCTAGGACCCTCCGATTCTGTACCCGAGATTCTGCCACGAGGTCAATGCAGCCCCATGCTGGCTCAGGTATCTCTCTTCATCAAAATACAAAAAAACCGACTTACTGATTCTCTTCATAAGAGTTCAAAATTACGGAATATCAATCTCACAAATCTAGCAAGCAACAAATGTATTGACAAATATCTACTCTAATGTAGAAGAAATCGTGAAGTTGTCTTTTTGTTGGTAAAGAAAATATGGCGCCAACTCAAAAACCTCTCAAGAAGGAAAACAGTAAAACGAAAACGGTGCTGCCTGTCAAGAAGATGAAGTCGAAAAAAAAAAGAAACATGAATCTTACGCAACTTACATTTTTAAAGTCTTGAAACAAGTGCACCCCGGTATCGGCATATCGAGGAAAGCAATGTCCGTTATGAATTCGTTTATGAACGATATGTTCGAACATATTGCTGCCGAATCTTCAGTTATAGCCAAACAGAATGGGCGTAAAACGCTCTCAAACCGTGAAATTCAAACCGCTGTTCGTTTAACATTACCAGATGAGCTTTCGAAACACGGTATTTCGGAGGGAGTAAAAGCTATCCAAAATTACGCAGCAAATAGTAAATGAATCATTTGCACTTCAAACGTATGTGCTTGTGCAGTACTTTCTAGAAGCAAACCTTTAATCTGCTTTTACTGAAAAGGAAAATGAAACTCTTTAGTGACTTTTGAAATAAAACCATACGCTCTATTCTCTTTGTTTGATACGGAAGAATGTAATTGTGCATTACAAAGAGCATCTTTTACATATTTTCTAAAGTTACGTTTTGAATTTTACCTTCCGTTCTTGAAAATGCAACGTTTTTATATTTTTGAATATTTCTATGTATTTGTGAATTCCCAGTTGATGTTATAAAACAATTTTAAAATGTTTCATTTAATAAATAAGAATTGTGCATTTTTAAACGTCTGCATATTTGGTGCATGCAATCAACTGTTAAAAACAGCCATTTCGTAGTAAAAAGGAACGAATAACTTTTCCTCCATCAAAATATAAATTAAAAATTATTAACGGGTATTTTTCTGTGTCAAAAAGAAACCCTTTTTTTTTATTGTGTAAATAGTGTTCAGTTAGCCATAAATAATACCTACTAGACTCCGTAGACTTATCTCGCTTGCGAGACGAAAGATACAACTAACTTGTATGATTTTTACTGCCAAAAAAAAATCTTCTAAAGTTTCCAATAATATTCATTTTTTTTTTGTTTATTACAAGTAGAATAACTAAAAGCGAGTGGATGTTTTGAACTTTTTCGGATATTTCTGAACATCAGTTACAGAAAAAACAAACGCCTTTTAGAAATCAGCGTGAAAGAAACATCATTGCGAAAATGACTTAAAAGTGAAATAATTTTAATATTTTGGTTCAACTCATTATTTTAATCTTTCTTTGTGTAAACGAATTTCGGGTTTTTTTATAAATAGCCGAACCGTCCACCACTACTTGAGTTTCACGACGATTTTTGTGTTATTGTGTTTGGAATGATTGGTTTTGACATTTAAGATATGTGGGAAACTTTTAAAAATTTGCCATCTATTTATGTTGAGATGTCTGATTTATCCTTTTAGAGGTGGAACAATCTTGTATAGAATAAACTCGGAAAATTAACCATAGCGACATAATTATGGCAAAATAAACTTTTGCACAACGCTTTCTCAGTCATTGGATTTGGCTTACACACGGGCAAAAATGTCAGAAAACAAGTCCCGTCTATAAAATATTTATATCATTTTATAGGTCTATTAATTATATCATTTTATGGATCTATTCAGGTATGCAAAAGTTCAGGTGTAAGCGCTTTTTTTAGGGGGGGGGGGGATAACTTCTAAAAGTATGTAAATATGTTGTTAAGTTCATGCTATTCCAATTATATTCTACGACCTGTTTATTTTAGCTTGATAAAAAAAAATCTATAGATTAAATAAATTTTTTTAAGAGCTATTCTTTGCTAATCAAAAATCTTCAATTTTGCAATTTTTTTAACCGCTTAAGGACCGAGTTATTTTGTAACCGACGGTATTTAGGACGAGTTAACTCGGGATAAGTCCTTAAGCGATTAAAATTTTAATAGATAGCAAATTATCTTTTAGCTATAATGCACGATTGGTATTGGAGCCCTTTGTTTAAAAAAAAATGGTTTGAAGCAAACTTTTTGAATTTTTAAAATTGAATTTAAGTTAAATTCTAGTAAATCACACAAAGAAAGTTTCATCTATTATATATGTTCTTAAAACTCTGAATTAAATTTATATTTTATCATTAGAAATAAGGATAAAATATAAATTTAATAGTTATTTTCGCAACTGCTTTCCGACATCAAAGCCCATAGATAGCTTACTTTACTAATATCATTTAAGAAATTACATTTTTGCTATTCGATTGACAAGAGATTTAATTTAAAATTTTAACCCTCTGTTAACACGTTAGTCGCCACGTCTCGCGTCTGTAATTCGAACCATCTATCTAATTAGTTGTCTCCTCTGCTATCTGTCAACTACAGTGGAGAAGGAGTCATCCGATTAGATAGTAGACATGAATTGTATTTGATCGCCGTGTGAATCATATTTGATTCACATGGCGATTAACGTGTTAATACTGAAAATTCTAATCATGAATACTATTTTTTCTTGGTTCCTATAAACTGATGAGAATTGTGCTATATTTCAATGATGATATGCAACCCCCCCCCCCCCCCACGTATACAGAACATTACTTTAACATACTATATGACGAGATTTTTCCCCCTTGCATCATAACACCAAAAATATAAATATACCTCGTCCAAATGAGAATTGTAATTCTCTCTCGCGAGCTCACGCATTTATTTATTTTTTTCCCGAAAAATTGAATATGTCTGATATTCGTATTTCGTTTCTTAACAAGCAGTATCACCTATCTTAATTTTTTGAAATTTCAAAGAGGACGGAAATACTCAAATTTTCGCAACCAATAAACGAATATTTCTGAATTTTTTTTTTCACATCTAGTTGTAATTTTCAGTCATATGCTCATATCAGATGTGAAAAAAAAATTCAGATCTATCCGTTATTAGTCGATAAAAATTGAGTATATCCTTCCTCTTTGAAATTTCAAAAAATTGAGATAGGTGGTGTTGCTTTTTAAGCGACGATTTACGATTGAGTTTACATATTTTCGAGTGATGCTTAAAAACTATCACTCACTCAAGAGAGCAGTAGCGACTCATGTAATGTAGTTATAGCGGTGTTTTAACTTTTAATCCTCATTGCACAGTGAGGCACATTTGCATCATTTAATTTTTTTTTTCGCTTTTTCCTTAATTAATTTTGAATGCTTTAATATATTTAGTTAATAAAATAATTTACTCATTACATTTTTTACCTGTAACAGATGAGTATTTTAGATCAATTTTAATATAAAATTTAAGCTCGAAATTAATGCACATGTAGAGAATTATTTTCTTATTAGTTCACAAGAAAATTTTTGTGGCTTAATTAAAATAAGAAATGAGTACAATTGAATGCTGTTTATCGGAATTATTAAAAATTACTTAAAATTCATCCTTCTTGTTTTCTTTCTGAGAAAGATCAAAAACTGGCATTGGTGTTCGTGTGACTATTGAAAACTGTTTTATCTGTTCAAATCGATGGAATTGCATGTAACCTGTCCCGATTTATAGCGAGCCTCAGAAAATATTAATTTATTTTTAACGTTGAAAGGCAGAGTTCAGGCTCTGATGTAGTAGCTGGACTTGCCAAAGATTAATTAATTCTATTGCATCTATCTGAGGGTGAACTGTAATATATCAAAATGGAAATGAAATTATTTACATTCTTTAAGAAATTGTGTTCCTTGAAACTACCCGTATTTTACTATAAGGTAGGATTGCTTTTAATTATGACTCACGACCACATATCGGATCGTACAGAATAATTTTGGCGTCCTGGGAATTTTGAAAGCGCTTTCTTTTAGATTCTTTAGCATCTGTATGTAAAAATCATCAGTGTTGCCTTAGATGTCATCCTCTTCATCTTTCCACGGTTCGAAATAACTAGGTCCGTTCCAAAATAGACTTCGCATTACTTCAAGAGAGGGCGT
Source organism: Araneus ventricosus (assembly GCA_013235015.1). Lineage (NCBI taxonomy): Eukaryota > Metazoa > Arthropoda > Arachnida > Araneae > Araneidae > Araneus > Araneus ventricosus. The sequence goes on along the minus strand of BGPR01001061.1, from coordinate 63,581 downwards.
TTATCTAACTGAAACAAACTTGCGATTTAGGCAAACTCAAATAACAGTGTGATAAATATTGCAAATATAGGATTGCTGCAGAAGTCAAACATCACACGGGAAACTTGCAAACATTCAGAAGGTATTTATCAGTGTAACAAAAATCAGTGAAATATCATCTCATGGTAGTTTTTAATATCTTAAGTTCAAGCAACAGCTTAACTAAAATTCAGAAGGGTTGTATCTATCACCATCGCAAATCACTTGCCTGGTTCAGCCTACATCTTGAACCCCTTTAACCAATTCGAGACGGACTGCACACCGTGTGTGCAATGCATTTCCGAGGCAAAAAGACGGGTAGCACACTGTGTGTGCAATGATAATGAATTGCAATTATCAGTCAATATGGAAAAAGCAGCCGTCGGGAGAAGACTGGTTTAAAATAAAAATTATCTTAGAAGTGTGTAAACATAAAAGTGGTAATGGTTTCAATTTAGTCGCTAAAATTAAAGTGACCGTCCGTCCTCCGTTTGGAAGGACAGACCCCCTTTTCAAAGTTCTGCCCTTGCTCAAAAAGTGCACAACAAATTATGCCACAAATGTTATTTTTTATGCATTTATGATATCATAGTGTATTCTGTATTATTTTTTTGTTGCAATGAATTAAATGTTTCTTTTATTTATGATATTTTTTAGCTTCAATTTATTTATGTCCTCCTTTTGTTTTGGAAGACATGAATACGAATGCAGAACTGTTAGATGATACACTTGATGAGATTTTTGAGGAAACTGATTCGGAAGATTATAATGAAAATGAAAGCGAAATAGAAGAGCTTGAAACTGAAGTTAGTGAAGATTTTGAGAGATGGGCAGATGACGGTGATTTTTTTTTTTTTTTTTTTTTTTTTTTTTTTTTTTGAGGGCAACCCGGGGTCGGGTATTTTTACGGTATTTTGTCACACAAGATAGTTCAACCGACGTGCGGAAAAACTTTTTCATGTCAAACTATTCCGAGGAGCGACCTGCACATATGGTGTTCAGTCATCTTATTTGTACGAAGTGACTGCTTTCTATTGCAAACATGTTTTTTTATTAAAAATGGACAATATAAAGCAAAAACACATTTCGACTTCTGGGGATGGTCTCCAAAACAGTGCGCAGACAGTGATAGATTTTATAAATCTAGCTGGACAAAAATAAAAAAAAACACCATTGTTATTTCTTGGTACTAATTGCTTTATTGGCAGCAGAAATACCCATAAAGCAATAAACCATATATAATTTAAACGATTAGTTCCTGGAATTTTGCCTGTAATGGGTGAAAGTTTGCATATTGCGACAGTACATTTTATGATCTTCTAGAAGTGAGATAAGTGATTTGTGTTATTTGTTGTTTGACTTATTTTAAAATAATGTTTGTGTTTATATAGTCATTGTGTTATCCAAGATCTGTTCGTGAACCCGGAATTTTTTAGGAACTTTGTTTCCACATATACAATATCTAGAAGAAATTTGCTAAATACCCATGAACGCTTGAAAGAAACACTTTTAAGAAAAGAGATGAATTAGATTTTTAAAAAAATTGCCCATAAAAGAAATTAATTTAAAAATATCGTTTGGCCGTAAAATTGTAACAATATGTAACTTGTTAATAATCATGTAAATAATATAATTAAAGTAATTACATTTTTGTTATTTATAGTGCCTAATTATCTGGAATTTAAGTTATGCACGTAATTGATAGGTGCTCATGGGTATTTAGCAAATTTCTAATCACTATACAATTCAATGTAACTATTCAAAGATATAAGTGTAAAAAATATCAATTCGTGTACAACCCCTCAGCTTTTAGCTTCTCTTCGATAGGAGCTAAAATTCTGCTCGTTGTAATGCCGATATCTTTCTGAATACTAATGATATTGAACTGAATTTCTCATATAAGTTGCCCTATATATCTGGCTTTAAAGTTGTGAAAGAAAAATTAAGCTATGTTTCGCGCATGTGCAGTAAATTTTTTTTTACTAAAAATGCTCATATTTCCTGTAATATTCAAAATTTTTTCCAAATTTTTACACAATGTTTTTCTAACATATTGTCATTTTTTCTGTAAGTTTGTAAAATATAACCTTTATATCGTCCCGAATATTTGTGCTGCGTTTACGAAAATTCATGTACATATTATGCACATTAAACATAACCATTGCTGAAAGTTTCATCTCGTTATAAGCTTTCTTTGAAGCGCGGTGGCCCAAAATAATTTTTGTCTTCATCAATTTGTAGACGGTCCTCTAATTGCTCTCAGGACCGAATCTTCACTGTAAAATGTGAGTTAGAGTCTATTCTTTACATGGTCGAAGCTCAAGGGCAGTCAGTTTCGACTTTCGGGAAAAATTCTAAAAAATTTGAAAATTCGAAAGTGTCCGGATACTTTTGATCAGACAGTGTATATGTGGAAACAAAGTTCCTAAAAAATTCCGGGTTCCCGGACAGATCCGGGTATAATCTTTAGTACTTTTTTCCAATACATCTAGTATATAAAAATATAACTTAGAAGGCGAAGACTTGCGAAGAAATTTTTTTGCTTTCCAAATAACATTTAGTGAAATGGTATAAAATCCACATATTTTTCATATATTAAAAAATATTTAACCCTCGCATTTAATATATGAAACTTAGATATAATATTAACCTTGGATAATACAATGACTATATAAACACAAATATTATTTTAAAATAAGTCAAACAACAAATAATACAAATCACTTACCTCCCGTCTAGAAGATCATAGAATGTACTAGTCGCAATATGCAAACTTTTACCCATTACAGGCAAAATTCCTGGAACTAATCGTTTAAATTATGGATGGTTTATTGCTTTATGGGTATTTCTTGCTGCCAATAAAGCAATTGTTACCAAGAAATAAAACTGGTATTGTTTTTTTTTTGTGTCCAGCTAGATTTATAAAATTGATCACTGTGTGCTGTCTCGAATAGGTTAACATGACAATTCAGTATTTTTGAAGTCTACTGCATTCCATTAACACATTGAGTGCGGGATAAGAATTCGATGCAAGCTCAATAAAAGAGACGAACCTTAACTGTGCTTGCTTTAAACAATGTATATACCATAAGAGAAAAAGACAATGTATTCTGAAGACATCTATTAACATGTCCAACTAGTGGCAAGTCAAATTCTTGAATTAAAATTTTGATGTTGGATAATTGGAGAAAAACGTATTTTTACGTTTCCCGCTTCCAAAGTATTAAACAGACGCTTCCCTTTATGTTCTATCTTCGCTTCTACTAGTCTTCTCTCTCCTTTGCTCTTGGGTTTTGCTACAGTGACACACATTTTCACTCTGTTCCAGCAGTGGTCAAGGCTAGACCTTATATTTTGGATCTTTGAATTTACTAAACGATTCTTAAATCTTGACAACTACTCAGTAAATATCCTCATTAATATATACTTATGGTATTTTCTCATTAATGTATACTTACTGGGTGTGCCAGAAAATTTTCATAACTATATCCGTTAAAATTAATTTCAAGATCTACCCATGACCATCGCAGTTCGAGAGCGAAAGATGTGTCTCCGTAAGAAGCGAAAGCAAATTGAAAAAGAGATTTTCACTCCACAATGATAAGAATTATGGAGTCGAAGTTGCTAATTTGGCATTCTAAATAAGCTAGCGATGAAATACGAAGCAGCGAACTGTCTTAAGGCGCACACACTTGCGAGCCGAACGGTTCGCAAACCGTTCGCAGTGAACCAAATCCTGCCGGTTTTTAGGCTAACATAAAAGGATTCGCAGTTCAAATTGAGACGTGTTTGAGTGTAGTCAACACCTGCTAAACACAAATGTAGGTAAATAAACGTATTTTTAAAAAATATTATATATTTTTAGTGTAAAAATTACTTTTATATAAAACACAAATTTCTCTTGTCGTCTGCAACCGTATTTTTAATTAAAATAAGAATATCAGTTGCAGCAAAGTATTTTTAAATCTCGTAGCTTCTCATAAAATTACAACTGTGCCAAATGATTTTTAAAAATGCTGGAAACTGATATTTTCCATAAGTTATTAATAATCTTAAAGAATGATACAAAATTTGTTTAAGCATCGCGAGTGGCAACTCGAAGACAAACAAAATTATTTAAAATATATTTTGATTCAATAGGAATAGCAGCACTAATGATAAAATAATCTTTTTTATAAGGGTAAACAGCTTTCAATTCATAAAAAAAATCAAATATTTAATTAATATTGTCACGAAATCTTCCTTATGGTTCAAAGTATTCGCGAAAAAGTTGAAGGAAATCTCTTCAGTAGTTTAGATTTCTGTAGTTTACAAATTATTCATGAATTTTCACCTTTATTTATATAAATAAAGCCGTCTAGAATATTTTTTTACTACTACTATTTGAGACTCATATAAATCACAAAAGACAACTAGTACTCTTAAGTCTATTGTTCATCTTCTCGAAATAAAAGCTAACTATATTCTAGTTCACAGTTTAGGGAAAGAAAAAGATAATTTCCTCACACGCGAAAGATTGCACGTTCTGTTCCGACAAAACTTCTTTCCCTATTTTCAGAGTGAGGTCTTTGACCCCAAATTTCAGAATTTTTGCTTGCGAGCTGGCTCTTGCTCACTCCTTCATTTTTATAATTCTTTCAGATAAATTAATTATTTTAATTTTATATGCATAATTATTTTTTAATTCTTACAAATGAAGCACTTTTCTAGATTACTCTTGAATTGTTTTTAGCTCTACATCGCCAAGAAAACGTTCATATTTTGAATTCAAAGTACTAATTAATGATTAGCCATTATTATTGGAAAAGCACGGATCTTTGCGAATATTTTTCAAATACATTTTAAATTTTTAAATATCATGAACAGTTTTTTGAAAAATACTATCCAATCTCCATGAAATGACTTCCTGCAGTGATTTTATTTCTAGTATACCAATAATATCAGCAAATATTAAAAGTCAGAATACTTTTTTAACTTCTGCTACCAGAGCTAATAATTTAATTAAAATACAAATGAATTTAGTTTATTCAAAATTGGTGGGACCACAAAAAAAATCAATTTATCCAAATATTCATATTAATCCTTAAAAGCCCGTTTTTTTTTAAAAAAATGCTTTAAAAATGTTTCTGACTATCTTTTCTTGAATAAAACATGGCGAAAATATTTCAAAAAATACTATTTTGTTTAAAGTATGGTTTATGGCTAAGAAACAGTTTGTTACCAACTCTCAACACTGGACTTTATTTCAGAAAAAAAATTTCCTTGATAAAATTCTATACTGTCAAATTTTAATAAATAATAATGCGGATAAGGAATTTCCTTCATTATTCTAGAATATAATATTGTGTTCTCGAGCGTACAAGCAAAGCTAAAAAGATGCAGCCTCAAGTGAAAAACATCAATTTATTTTTATTTTTTATCAGCACTCAGGCTGCCATCTATATGTTGTAAATTGATTTAATGAAATTTTCAATATGTGTCCTATTGGCAACAACAGGCATTAGAACTTCAGTCTTATTCTCAAGAAGGCAACACTGGGCATTTAAGGGTTAAAGAAAACTGGGTCTAAAAATGAGTAGGGCAAGAGGAAACGGCAATTTTTGAATTAAAAATGGCAGTAAAGATTTATTTTTAGTATTTAACAGTTTTATAATAAATAATAAAAAATTAATAAACAAACATTAATTTAAATGAATAAAGTAATTATAATTATTTTTTACAATAATAATAACTTCAATAAATAATTTTAATGAACAGTATATACAACATTTTGAATACAACAATTGTACAATAAAACTTCAATGTGAACAGTACAATTCACGAATTTCCATCTAACATGTTCAAAGTCTTTTTTTAAATGTGAGAAATTTTTGTATTGCTTACCTGATTGAATACATAGCACAGAAGTAAGGTTATCAAGTGAATCAAGAGCCTTAACAAATTATTCATTAATGATCACTGATGACACAAATTATAGGCGTATTTATATAACAAAAACAATTAAGAAATGGAAACAGGTTTTTTTGTTTTCACTTTTTTCAAATTTGAATTATGGACGATATTTTAACATCATGTTAAAAAGAAATTCAGGGGACCAGAAAAAAAAATCGAATCACAGACGAATTTGTATTAAAATTCGTCGTAAGTTCCAATGTAGTAGCAAATATTAGAAATGTACAATTACCACATTCATTCCGATATTATTTTCAAGTTAATAATTTCCATTTGTTTTTTAAAGATTTAATATCTTCAAGTTAATAAGCAAAGAAAAAAGTTTTAAAGAATAAGTTGGAAAATAGAATCAGCAGCTCGTTGAGCAGGTAAACTCCAATTTACCTGCCCTTTAGTTTTGATGCATATTCCTCAACAAAAAATTTTATAGTATAAATTGAAAAATATAAATATAGAATTAATTGAAATATCATTCGAGCAATTTCAAAATGTTTTTTACACTTAAAAATAAGTATTATACACAGTAGTGGCTAACTAAAACACACCACCCTGGATTTTGCCTTATTTGTTGGGTTTTTAAAAAATAACTCATTTTAAATGGAAATGATTATTAATTTTCAAACATGAATATTATCAGGGGCGGAACTAGTGGAGGAAGGGGGGCAATGCCCCCCCTTCGGCGTGGAACGAAAACTTTTGTCGACAAAATTCTTTACCGTTTCGGGAGATGTGGAGAGCTGGGTATCAAGGAATCTAACAATTTAATTCCCATATTTAAGTTATTATATAGTAAACGGTCGAGATAAGCTATTTGTGTTCGAATTTGACGTCTTATTAACGTTAAGTCAACAGAATGACCGACATCTGTTTCACTTGTCGTCCATTCGGCCTGTAGTTCGCACCACATTTGACCGAATAACCGACAAGGCGATCAATGAATCTGACTGTTTTCGGTTGTTCGGCTAAGAGATCAACAAGATAATGAAAACTTGCATATTTATTTGCTTCCATTGACTGTTTCGATCACTTACCGGTGGAATTATGAGGGAAAACTAAAGTATATGTATTATACAAGAGTGTGGAGATATACAGCGGTCATTCCTTTCAACGACAATTTTTCTTCGGCGCGGAATTTTTCAGCCCATATACATAATGTTAAAATTACTTTTATTAACGGACACTCAAAGCCCTCTGAGCGGTCGGATTGGTCGCCTGTTCAACTTCAATGAAATAAATTCCTTTCGTCTCTCCGACTATAGACCTTGTATTAAGAGAAAATGGAGGAAATAAAGAACAAAAAATCCATACACTAAAAAACAACACCGGAAATCAAATAAAAATTAATTATCCCTTTCCCAATGTGAAGAGAAAAGTGAATTTCGGCCTCTATCGGGGTAGGGCATTCAAGAGTTCATTTGTGTCTTTCTAGTGCTGATTCGAACCCTGACAAAAAAATCTGCTGCTATGGGTTGTGACCGTCAGCGAATGAAACTTTCAGCTAAAAGACTTTAGAAAAAATACGTAGATGATATTACTGCCTTTTCTCAACAACTACCGACGAAACAACTAAGGATATATTTTTCCAATTAAAAAAAATGAAAAAGTGACCTCCGAAAGAGCTTAAAGATCCAAGCCGACAGAGATGGCCCGAGGTAAATTTACCAATCGACAATATGGCGTCCCCCCCCCCAACACACATAACCAACGTATTTTTTAAAAATTCTGTTGTATCTGTATTCTAAATGCTTATCATGAGAATATGACTTAATAATATTATGGTGAGAATTTTTGAACTTCCGATATATTTAAGATTATATAGGTCTTATTGAAACTAGAATAATATATTCAACAAATTCATTTTAAATATAGTTTACTTTATTTTAAAACAGTATTATAAGTTCTGTTCAAATATTAGCTTTTATTGCTTTTTATCTGTACAATTTCTCAAATAAATCCCATATTTCATTAGACATTGCTCTTCTCAAATAGTCAGCACTAACGATGCAAAATATTTCAAGGAATTTAAGTAGCTTTAAAAAGTCGCCACCGTTTTTTTTTTATTATCATATAGTACATCTTTTTTTCCTCTTTTTCGTTTTGGAAGCGAGAAACTCAACCACGTATATTAAAAGTTTGAATACTTCTCTCCATTGTTGAACCTTCATTTTGTTTTTTTCTGATTTTCAGAATTTACAGTCCTTTCTAATCTTATTCTTTTACTGAACTCCACGCAAAGCTGGTAAACTTGCATGTGATTTTAAGATATCTCATGTGCTGATATCTGTTCGTACATGAGTTTCCAATCATAAAATCTTGATGCTGATGCTAAGGACATTTGTACAAAATCGAACAGGCAATAGAAGAAACAAAAAATTGCATTCACACGAACTTCTTGAGTCGAACAGAAACTTACTATGTTGCCATTCTAAAAATTTTCGAAAGTTGAAATTTCAACTTATGTTGACAGATCTTCTCTAGGTTTAACTTTACTATTTTGATGAATTTCTTCATCCTGTTTTTTTTTTTTTTGATGCTATATTTCTCTTCCTACAAAACGTACCTAATGTTCCTTTTTTCAGTTATTTTAGCGAAATAGCACAATACTTATTCTTTTATAAGTTCTAACGTTATCACAATTTAAATTTGATGCTCATAACACGAATATCTATGAAAAAGTGGGTTTGCGATTGTGGGCACGACCGACCGTCTAGAAAGTCCCCCTCCCCCAAAAAAACAAAATACTAGTTCTGTTTCGGAGGTTGAAAGTTTTCAAACAATTTTCAGAGCTATCAATTACGGTCAAGCGTAGCGCACCAATTGTCCACAAAACATCAAGAAGCTTCAGGAAATGTAATTAACATGCCAATAAAATGCTCTTCAAAGATATTTTGAGGATATTGTGCGGCATTCAAAATATCAAACAACATTGTGGAGATATTGTACAATATCTTGTGCTAACAGGGATACTCTTCCATGAGACCACGTTTGGTGAGCGTTGTGTTTGTGGGGACAGTAGCAAATTTCGCCAATATGAGATCATATGCGCAAAGTTGTTTTTAGAACACTCCCTCCCCAATGTCATAAATTAACCACCGGCTTGGCACTGCGATGTACAAGCATCTCTAGCGCCTGTGAGAAAAACCGCCAGTGGTGTTGGGGCGTTAAGTACTGTTCACATGGCTTGATGATATTATTCAGAATAAAGGAAGGGGCCGCCGATTCTAAAGGGAAATTATTTGACATTTTTTCGGAGCTCTCATGTCTATTAAACCATTTTTTACTCCGTCACGCTCTCGCTTTGGCGCCGACTTGGATTTTGGCTCCACGGGCAGTTGCCCGGTTTGTCCGGCCCTCGGGCCGCCTCTTCAATCCGACACAAATTTTTTCAAAAGAATATTTATATATAGATAAAGAGAGTGAGAAAAGAGAAATTTTCGGATTAAGTACTTTTTTGGAGATAATTCTGAAAATTCGCTTATCAAAAATGAGGAATTAGGAGTTATTATGCATAATTTCTTATTTTCATGGTTTCCTTAACAAAGTAGTTTTAAACTCGAAACTGTGATAGACACTTAACCCGTGTTCTTTTAGTAGCTTTGCAAGCGCATCTTTTCCGTTCATCGCCTACATCAGTGATGCACAATTTTCATTTCAGAACCCCTCACATTGTGTAACAATTTTTCACACCGAGGGGGTGACGAGATTGGCCCCGCCAAGGTCGCAGGCAGAAGTGGGCCCAAAAATGACCATTTAAAAATCATAGTATTCAATGCACTGAATACACTAGGTCCTTCCTTCTCATAAATTTTTAATAGTAATCTTCCTATTCCTTGTATTCCATAATTAACAAGCAATGGCTCCCCATCTCTAATACGTTACTCAAAACCTGTGCATTGATGTAAGCTTCCTCATGTTGTTCGTCATAATCTACATTCATCATTTTTCTTTCATTCACATCGTGTTATTCAAGATATTGTATATATTTCTTTCTTTTGTTGTCAATTCTATGTGTTAACACCAGCTTTGTAAATTCTTCATTTGTCATTCTTCTCTTGCTGTATTTTTTTTTTTTTTGCAACTCAATGAAGTCCACCTACATCTATACCAAGCCGGATAGGAGCCACATGAGCTCTAGAGACGGCGGTGTGGTGTGGTGTTAAAGTGTGCAAATAAACCAGCGGGAGTGGCCTCCCCAAAACTTTCTCGCATACAAATAACACGGGTAGGGGGAAAAATACACCGCGCGCCAGAAAACATGCGTTATTCCCTAAGGTGAGGAAAACGTGCGGAAATCCCTAAGGTGGGGAAAACGCTCGCTCCAGCGATCGCGCCTTTTTTTGCGTCGTAGAATGAGGAAAAATCCGAACGTGCAATTTCAACTCATTTTTAAAACCGATTTAAACGGAAATTGGAGACAAATTTACAATTGAGGTTTCAAAACTACATACGAAATTTTTATCTAATTAATTTTTTAAAGAAATTATGGCGTTTAAAAGTATGCGATTGTACAGACCGACAGACGGTCAACCCTTTGACGGATTTGGCCTAAAATTTTATACGGACCTATATTTCTGATGTCAAAACTGTGTACCCAATTTTATCCATCTAGCTATGTAAAGTTTTGAGTTATAGAGTTCACATGAACGCGGACAGACAGACTTCCCGTAGACGGATTTTGTCCAAAAATTGATAGAAACCTACAAATTATGTGTAAAGATCACATCTAAATTTCATCTCCGTAGCTCTAATAGTTTTCGAGTTAACGGGTTCACAGACAGACACATACATAGGCAGACAGACAGATATAATTCCAAAATTGTGTTTTTTGGACTCAGGGAGGTCTAAAACGTGGAGATTCGTAAAAAGCTCGAGTTCGAATTTTTTGACGATTGCAATACTTTCTCTTTGTATACTTCGTATACGATAAAGTAACCAGCGGGAGTGGTCTCCCCTAAACTTTCTCGTGTACTCCTAACACATGTAGAGAAAAAATAAGCTAAAAGGCAGTAAAACGAACAAGAACCCCTAACGCAGTGGAGAAAAAATAAGCGAAACGTCATACCAAGATTTCCGAAGGTCGTTCAACGCGGAAGTGGAATTAGAAGCCGGCGTGATTACCAATAGGGCTCGGTGTAAGATAAAGGAAACGAAGTTTTCAATTTGAACGCCTTTTTTTAACCGATTGACACAAAAATTGGACACAAATCTACCATTAAGGTAAGAAGGTCACATACCAAATTTCATTTATCAAAGTAATTTTTTAAAGAAGTTATTGCGTTCAAAAGTATGCGATTATACAGGCAGTCAACCCTTTGACGGATTTGGTCCAAAATTTGATTCAAATCTGCATTCCTGATGATAAAAATGTGTACCAAATTTTATCCACTTTGCTGTTTAAGTTTGCGAGTTATCGCGTTCACATTAACACGGACATACAAACAGACAGACTTCCCGTGGACGGATTTTGTCCAAAATTTGAAAGAAATCTACAAATTATGTGTAAAGACCACATACCAAATTTCATCCAAGTAGCTTTAATAGTTTTTGAGTTACCGTGTTCACAGACACACAGACATAATTCCAAAATTGTGTTTTTCGGACTCAGGGAGGTCTGAAACGTGGAGATTCGTCAAAATCTCGAGTTCGAATTTTCTTTGATGATCTTTGATAACATATATAGGTTCAAAAGCTTTCATATGAAATAAAAATTGTCGAAATCGGTCCAGTGTTTGGGGCTGGGGGACTGGTCCTTTGGTTTTGAAAATTATTTTAAATATATACACTGGCCACCTTCGGCGACCAGTTGTTCGCCCATAATATTAACAGCCTGTAGCTATGTTTGAAACTTAGCGAAATAAGTTCGAGAAACAGTGCCAAAGTTTTATTTTCGATATATATCGAAAATGGAGGGTGATTGGTGACAAGGGACCATTGATGATATATATTCTTGGTTTTTCCATGGTCTATTTCATAGTTTTTTCCCCAAAGAGAATGTGCAATGGAGAGGTATTTTTTTCGATTTCTCCCGAAAATGGAGGGTCGGAGGCGACCACTGATGACATATCTAGAAGTCATAAGCTTCTATATGAAATAAAAATTGCCTACATTGGTCCAATTTTTGGAGCTGTAGGACTGATCCTCTGATTTTGTCAATAATTTTAAATATGTAGATATGCATTTATAGGTTTAAAAATAAGTTAATAATTATTTTCACTTGTTTCGGCAATTATTTTATTTTATGAGATTTAGATAATAATCTGCAATTTTTTTTCCAATGTCGGTTCGGTAGACTTCATTTGATAAGAGATTTATGTTCTTTATTCTTCAATTTCTATTATTGCTTGTCGCTCCGTCAGGCAATTCTTATTGCACCGATATTATACAAATATCTAATTATTCCAAATAATTATTACAATTGAATTCGCTAATTAATGCTCAATTACTTTAATTAAATATAAAATTTATTATTGTGTTTTATCTTGAATTTACCTGAATTAGAGAAATTTTGCTTGACCCCCGTCGGAAAATTTCTGGCGCCGCCTCTGAATATTATTTAAATTACTGCATTGGATTTGTAAACGTAAAGTTGGAAATAAAGGAAATTTAGCAATAAATGATAAATATACCTAAATTAACCCAAGCCAAGTGTCACACTGACTTATATTCTCTCCTATACCACTCGACAAAAAAAAGAAATTTCAGAAGAATAATACAGTTTGTTCCAATCATAGAGCATGTATATTCTCAGTACTTCGTAACACCTTCCTTTGCTGCAATAACAGTAGCACATCTTCTGGTCATAATAAAAGTTAGGGATTTAATGACATCATTTGAGATTCAATGCTGCCACACACGAATTATGGTCTCCTTCAACTCCTTTTTCAGCTGTGGTGGCTCCCTAGCAAATGCTCCCTTTACCTTAAACCAACAGCGCTTAATAGGATCCAAATCAGGACTGTTACCAGGCCACGAGATTCACCTGATATTCTCCTTAGCCAGATATTCCTTAACCTAAACAGATATTCATGTACATAATTTTAATCTGAACGGGCTAAAACGTAACATTTGCAAAGGAAACGAATTTTGTAAAATACATCTTACATTCTTAACTCAATGATGCAGAATCGTCCTGAAAGATGCAGTACTGCGAGGTACCAAACCCATCACAAATAGCTCGAAATGTGTAGTTCTTTAGATTATGAATATATCCTTCGGCATTCAAAGTTCCGGTCAGAAAGTGCAATCTACCAACTCATTTCATGGAAATGCAGCCCTAGATCATCTTAGAACTTGGAAATTTGACAGCACTCTGTACACATTCCGCATAAAAAGTCTCTGAATGTCTGTGTCTGACATACTGCATTCCATCAGAGACATTGAGATTACATTAAATCTTATCTGAGAAAATCTCTTGATCCTATCATCCTACTGTCCAATGAAGATGCGAATTTATCCTCTGAACCAGAACGCGACGTATTCTTTTAGTCAATAGAGGTTTTTCCGTGGACGGTATGCTTCAAACTAAATTCAAACAGCCGTCTTCTGACCGTTCGGCAGCTGTCAACAACACCAGATTTAATTTCCCGATCCTGTTTGAATTTAGCAGAGTTTGCTTTACGATTTCTGAGAGAAAGCCTCTTCACACATGCATATCCTGTCTTGCAGGTCACTTTCGCCGATTTCTACTTCCGGATTTTCTCTTCACGCCCCCAGTTTCATCGAGGCCGTGCGCAAGACTTTTGCTCACGGTCTCGTTTTCATGCTGTTTCTTCAGAAACTGAATGATAGTGGTATGATGACACTGTGATTTTAAACCAATTTCATAAGCTGAATATACTTCTTAGTACAGGGCAGCTTACGTATATTTCGTGGTCTTGCACACGTAGCAAGCACACAGACAAGAATGATTGCTTTATGTCTTGCATCGCTTTTATGCATGAGGCTTACGCAATTACTTTAAGGATGACGTAATATTAAAAAGATGATGTAATCATGCGTTCCTGTTGCAAGCAGATCAAAATTACCTACTTTTCAACAGTATCATTTGCCCAATTTAAATTTATAATCGACATTATTAAAATTCTACTGTATGTGTGTATGCATGTATGTATGTCCGGCTATCTTCTCATGACCCGCTGAACGGAGAAGCGCGCGGAAAGTACCAAAAGATGGGGAATAATTCAAGGGATCCATTTTGACTATTTAAATTCCGAAATTACAATTAGTAACAAAGATATTAATTAAAAACTAATTAACAACAATACTTTTCATTGTTGAAGCGCAATTCAAACCGTTCTCATTGTTTAAACAAATATTTAATTGCGTGTTTCTCTTTCATCGTTGAAAACTTCAGCAATGAGATATGGAAACCTGAACAATGCAACAAGTCAATGTGAATAGCGTTGTTTGCGGGTTTTGGTAATTGATATAAGAAAACATGGAAAATTAAATCGTTCAAATAGAGTTTTTACTAAAAATATTGTTTTCCGTGAGGTTTTACTTTGAGATTTCATGTATGCAGTGCCTCTTGCTTCATGCGTATATAAACTGGAGGCGGGCATATGAAAAAATATGGAATCCGATCAACGCTGGGTTATCTCATTCCTTCCGTACTAAAGTAAGACAAAAAAAAATAATAATTCCGGAATCGGAATTTTACAAAATAACTATTTTTGTATTTTTTTTCTTCCAATTTTTTATTATAAGTAGATTTTGAAGCGTTTACGCTCACGGAATGATTGAACCGCTCTTTTCTCCTTATTTATTTAGGAGAGAATGTCGGGAATTTGTCCTTCCCTCCGTACTAAAGTCAGACAAATCATAATTCCGGAATCGGATAGACCATTCATTTCGCCACGACACAGTATAAAGTTTTTTTTTTACAAAATAACGGTATAATTTTTTAAATAAGCCGATTTCGACGCGGTTTCGCGAAAGGAATGTTTGAACCGCTCCCCTTATTTATTTAGGAGAGAATGCTGGGCATGTGTCACATGACCTCACTTCTTCTCTCCTCCAGGGAATGACGCATTATTCGAGATAGCCAGTGCAAAGCCGGACCACGTAGCTAGTAATACCATATTCATAAAAAATATAAGTTGTGCGTTTCCATTTGCCATTATGTATATGATATTTTGATTAAATTTTGAGCAATTAATCTCTCCCAGAATCAGTAAAATCTAGCACTAGCTCTCATTTAATGTGTTTCTTCGCATTGGTGATATACAGAAGCAACGTGCAACAAGAAAATTCTCATCCGGTTTCTACTAGGGATCCTTCATAACGAAAAATAGCATAATGAACAGGCGAGAAAACGGGTTTGCGAAAAACAAGCATTATCAGTGAAGCAAAACTACGTCTGACCACGGTAAAATTTATCTCGCATTCCGGTAGCCATTTCCTATCATCAGACCCATCATGAGACAGGGGCAACACAATTTGTTTCCGTGATAAGACGGCTCCAACGCTTGCATTTATCATTTTCTGTCGGGCCTTGCATGATAGGAGATCCAGCTAAGTATCTTAAAAATTTTCACACTCGAGAGCCCAATTTCGTCTGAAAAATTTTGCCATGATCCCAAATTGGAGAATTTATAAAGAAAGTGACGCAACAATTAATGGTCAGTGAAGGAGGAATTCGGTTTAAAGCAACTGTTCAGAAAATTCTGTTTATATGTTTTGAGTCCGAATGATTATCTCAATTAGTTTGTTTTGAAACACTTTTATTTACCTTGATTTGTTTCATGTTTGTAAAGATGGATTTCATAATCGATTTTTCACTCACTTCCTCTTATGCTAGAGTTCTAAAGTTTTGTACACATATGCTTTCTCAATGTCAATTCTCTATTTTAAAATTTTCGGAACTTAATTATCAATCAATCAAATAATTTAATTAACCTTGGTTTCATACTAGCGCCCCAACTTGATAGCGAATTGGAGAAAAAACTGATTTCAAGATTCCATAATGCAGAGCGGTCATAAATTTTTGAACCCATTTCAAAAATTAATAAAAAAAATCTAATAATGTTACAACTGCGTTTTTTTAATGAGTCAGCAAATAAAGTTTTTTTTTTTCATTTTTCAGATTGGTAGCGTACGATTACGGCGTTCTAAATTTGCTACAGCGAGAGATTTCCATATGCAACGGCTACCGATCAGCAGAAGCCGATGCGTGTATTCTGGTTTCCTTTTTTAGTTTTTCTTGAATATCTCGAAAACTATTAAGTTTTTGAAATACAATTTATTTAACAAATTAAAGAGCATAAAATTCCCTACAAATACATGCTTTTATTTTTCTTTTAGCTTTAATAGTTTCGCAGATAATGACTCTTAAAAATGGAAGATATCTAACAATTTACGAACACCAAGACCACCGTAACGTCGCGTTACCTATCTAAAAAAAGCTTTTTAAAATGCTCATCATTTAAAAAAAAAGCGTAGTTGTAACAGTATTAGTTTTTTAAATTAATCTTTGAAATGGGTCCAATAATTTATGACTACTCTGTATTTATAATGATGAATTATAAGTTAAAGACTATAAAGTATCAAATAATCAAAAGACAAAAAATATACTTTTTAGCACACTGATAAAAAATGTTTTTTAAAACTGTTTTTATTAAATTTATTTCAATTATTTTTCCTGTATTTTTAACCCACATTTATACAGATTTACACAACTGCGACTGAAAAATCAAAACAGAAAACATCGTTCGATGCACAATTTAAATAAACAAACATGTGGGGAAATTGTTTTCGATTTATTTGCTAAAAATTTATACGGTATAACTAAAATAAAAATAATCATTATAGAATGCTATTTTTATTAAAAATTACGCAAAAAATAAAATCCATCCTTCTTATTTTCTTTCCAGCGAAATGATCAATATTTTTCTCCTAGTGTTCGTATGAAACTATTTTAAGTACATGTAGCCTATTCTGACCTATACAGTTCCTCAGAAAATATTTTATTCTTGTCAATGTTGAAATGCAGAGTTAAGGCTATGGTGAAATCGTGAGAATTACCAATAATAAAAAAAATGATAGATTTATTCTATTATATCGTTCCGTAAGTGTGCTGTGATGTTTTTCAATGCGAACACAATCATGATATTCTTTAGGAAGTTGGGTTCCTTGAAGGTATCGTCTTTAAGTCAGTGCTTTTTAAAATATGGATCACGACTTCAGATTCCCTTTACATTTTTTTTCTTGGCCCAGCATAGTCAAACATGGCTCTTGCCCCAATAAACCTCAAAAACCAACAAACGTTTTTGTTTTAATTAAAAAAAAAAAAAACGTTTTGAAGAATTTCTGCTTCCGTAACGAATTCTGATTAATGTATTTTAGTGCTAAAACATTTTAATTGCGTGTTTTATTCCAATTAGAATGTTTTTATTATTAAACGATTTTACTTGACTTGGTTTCATATTAGTAAAGATGGAATTTTTTCTCTTACTTTCTTATGTACGAAATTTTGTACAGTGATTTGCTTCCGATGACAATACAGTATTTTAATAATTTTAGAATTCTTAATTATGAAATAATATATTTATTTAACTAAATTTTGATTTCATATAAGTATCGCCATCTAGTAGTCAATTTGAGAAATATTAAATTTTAGATTCCGTAATATTTATAAATATGAATTACCAACCATATTAGTAGAAAATAATACAAAGTTTTTAAAATGTTTTTATTAATATAGTAAAAAGTAGGAAATAATATAATTTTTTATTGAAAATCAAGCAATATTATAAAGACGCAATGAATATTGTAACCAAAAATCGCCCTGTGGGTGTATGGCGGAAAACAGACTAAGAAAGCAGGATAACGGAGACTGACATTTTATTCGCTAATATTCCGGAAAACATGAACACACGTCACAGGAAAAAACACACCACTTGCGCAAATTACCAACACAAACAGACGGTAATTCACTAATAAGAACAGCAACAGTATTTTCAGTGCTGCTCGGCATCTATCAACTAACACGCACTGCAGATAAAACTCCAAAGAGAGATTCCAAAGACGTTCGCACTCCAAAGGCGATCCCAGTCGATCGACATATTCAAAGTCCAAAGACGATTCTACAAGTTCCAAGTCGATAAAACTCGCTCTGCCCTGTGATCCGAGCACGGTGTTATTTATAGTCTCCCCGACAGGCCATGACGTTACATGGAATCATCTGGAGAAATCCGGATCTCAGCCCCTAATAGAGATATCAAGAAAATTCTAGTATTTGTGAGATCCTGTATTTTGTCGCCAAGTTTGTCGCCAAGGTCGAGGGTCAATGGCTCTATTCCCCCGTAAGACTAAATAGGCATCTTCCCAATCATAAGACTAACATTGCTGGGAAGCGACATTCCATGTTCGAAAGATATTCCAAGACAATCATTAAAAGTTAAAATATATTATGAATGTGATTAATAATCCAATCCACTTAGAGTTTTTCTATCAGTCTCATGACTTCCCATTTTTATTTTGACACCCATATTTTTAACAAAAAATTAATTCAGGTAAGAAATTAAGAATATTATAAGATAAAAAAAATTCAAATATTTATTTATCGAATAAGAATATTACTGATGGGAACTAGAATATTTAATATTATAAAAGAATATTAAATAGATAGATTAGGTGCGAATTAGAACATTTATTGCTAAAAATCAAGACTATTAATAGAAGGCAATATTTTTCAATTATATCGGAGTCGAAATTTTATACAATTGTTTAGGATATGGATGTAAACTTCAAGAAATATGCCCGATGTGGTAAGGTAGTTTGCGCACGGCATTGCAACACCAGGGTGACGTGGTTCGGCTACCGATTAAGATTTGGGTATTCTATAGCAATAAAAGAGTGAGTTCTGCTGTTTCGTAGCTCGAAAAAGGAAAGCGGGGCCACTTAAATGTAAATAAATTAAAAATAAATGAATGAATATAATAAAATAATGAATGAATATATAAAAATGATGAATATAATAAAAACTAGAATATAATAAATTAAAAAATCGTTTTTATCAGTGTATTAAAAGGATAAATAATTTTTTTATCAAATATCTGGGGGTCAACATAAAAATCACAAAAGCGTGAGGCCCAGAACACAATAGGAGAAGGATATAAATTCGCAATGAATATCGTAAGAAACAAAAAATTTCCTAAACATTCATTATATGAAAATTAGAATGCATTATAAAATTGTGATCACAATTCCAATTCATTTAGAGCATTTCTATCGGCGCCTCTGGAATTTTTTTTTTGACCTCCAGATTTTTGACTAAAAATTATATTTCCTTTTTAATACACAGATAAAAGCTATTTTAAAGGTTTTTTTCATTTTCAGATTTTTATCATTTGTTCAGTGTGATGCTCTCTCCCGAATTATAACAATCTTTACCATGTATAGGGTGATTTAGCACCAATGTGGCAAACTCCCTGGAGAGCACAAAGAATTGCAGGATCGGAAATGTCTTTTTCACGATCTAGGACTGAAAGAAGTAAAGAGAAGACAAGAAATGAAACAGCGACATGTAAGTATATAACAAATCGTTATAAACATGTTTTTATTCAATAATTAATTATATGTTTTCATGCAATAAATTTTCATTGACAAAAAACACAAATAACAGAAGGTCCGAACGTCAACCATAAGTCCTTATGGTGTCGTGGGACTTCCGATATAAATGAAAATCGTGGGATTTCCGATTGGGGGGAGGGGGGAGGATGGGGAAAGCTCTCTTACCAATTCAAAAAAAAAAAATGAAACACTTTTAAAGAGGGCTTTATGCAGCTTACAATCAAAAGAATCATACATAAGTCAATATATAAATTAACACAAAGATTTGCTTACAGCTATTTATTTTACAGCATTAGTAATAATAATATTTTTAACATTATCCGGTTATCCCAAGCTTTTCGGATAACCGGAACTCTATTGTATAAAAGATATTGGTGTGTGGGTGTTTGTATACATATTTGTATATACCGCATCAAAATTGTGATATTAGCGAAGGTTTTTAGTGAGGGATGGGAAACTGCTACATACATATATAGTCTCGATTCTCCGGGCCCCTTTTACATTGAGCAGCAAGAAGAGGTTACACCAGCAATTCTGATAATGACACTAACAAAATAGCGTACCATTGCTGCTAAGAGACATTGCCCCCCCCCAAAAAAAAACAGCTATCAATGACTTCTTTAAATGAACAATTTCATTCCCCATTTTGTACAAGCTTTGGAGGAGTACATCATAAAGACTATAAGTAGTACCATAAAAATTAATAAATTGTGTATAAATTTACATTTCATCTCCTTAATTAGTGACGATTTATGTAAATCCCATTTATCTAAGTTTTTCCCTTTTCCTAGGTGAGTTTGGTCCACATTAACTCGGATGATCGGGACTCTACTGTGTATTGAATTTTCCTTAGAATAAATTTCTAAAAACAACTTCCGACATTAAAATAACAAAGAATGCCGAGGTTTTTTTTCTTATGTTAAACAATGAATTATTTTGAAAAATTAAGATAACGTTTATAGTATAATGTTTTTTAACTGTCTATACAAATAAGTTTTGTATAACAAATGGTTTTTATACAGAAAAAGTGTAATTATGACGAAATCAGTAGATTTTTGTTACATGATATGCACACAAAAATCAAATCTATATAGAAATCACGAAGTAAAAATTAAAGGGTATCTCTGTGTTTTCACTGGGGATGATTCGAAAAATATTCGAAGAATATTTAATGGTATAATGGTTATCTTACAGCTGTTAGTCTTGGAATAAAGCTCTTTTTTAAGAGGGGAGGTTGAGGGGGGAGAGAATTGCTATCGGAAATCCCACGAATCGGAACTACCACGGAATCGTTCTTATGTAGGCTTGGCATTGATGCTGCATGAAATTTCTAATAATTTGGAAGATTCCTGGCATATCTTGGACCTCCCCGGCAACTATAGAGATGAAAGCGAAATTTCTTTAATTGATTCAACGAGGCCCATTCATTTTTGTTTTCAAATGACTTCAAAAAAAATTAAGGGTGATGTCTCATTCGGAAACAAAACACACGCTGTAAATGAGGAATCAGCCTCTCTCTGGTGGTGGTTCGGTGCGCAGCAGATGGTATGGATACATATCGTTTGTTGACAGAATGCTCCAGACGGTTGATTCTGCCAGCAAATTACCGAGAGAGTATTGGGTTCGTGGAGTAGTGTTCGAGTATTTGTACTTGGACTACCTTTTATATAATGTAGGAACGATATTCTCCTCATCATGTGGCCAGTGGTGGCGAATCGGAGGGGCGAGGGGGGCAGTTGCCCCTACTTTTTTTGGAAAAAAATTAAATTTTTATTTCTCTTTAGCTGCCATAAACTATGAATTATGAAAAACCAATAGTGTCCGGGCAAATTGGCTTATTTTGTAACTAAAGTTTTAAATTTTGTTGACTATCCTTATACTCCGGAATACTCTTAGGTGTCCATAAATTTTTTGCCCCCTCCCCTCTACTTTTGCCGCTAAATTGCCGCCACTGCATGTGGCCTTCGTACTGTTCGTTCCCTATTCATAGTAG
This sequence comes from Araneus ventricosus, assembly GCA_013235015.1. NCBI lineage: Eukaryota > Metazoa > Arthropoda > Arachnida > Araneae > Araneidae > Araneus > Araneus ventricosus. Next base: position 42,046 of record BGPR01001061.1, on the reverse strand, counting down.
GTTTCTCGTAAGACCGCTCGCGCACATCCTCTGGTGCAGACGTGCAAAGATCGTATGATGAGAGTACGCCTCCTCGGAAAACATTCTTGGTACAAGAGCATAACATCTCGTCCGCAACCCCATATGAAAGATGCATGTCGGTCAATTCAAAGTTTGTGTATTCATTCATTCTACAACCTCATCGACCAGGTCTGACATGCCACCAACAGCCATGCCATGCTGAAAGTGCCAACTCTCGACTGATAACCGCAGTTGGGCAGCGCAGTTCGAGCGCAGTCAGTACTTGGGAGGGTCTCAAATGCCGGTTGGATGCAGGAACTTTGTGCAGTCCTGCTCATATATAACACCCCCTACCGCATTAAGAAGTGCAATCATATGTGATTTTGAATCTTCTTTTTGCCCCCATCCCTATCGTAAGTTCATCGCACTGGTACTGAATCACCCTATATAGCAATCAAGATGCCGCTGGTGGCTTCTCTGATCTATGGTCTTGTAGTGTTCCACAGTTTCCACGTCGCTTATTCGTGATGGTGCCTTTTCCATTCTTGATGCAGTTTAATAACGGCGGTGCGGAAACAGCTTACAAACTATACAGTTTTTAAAATACTGTCGCCTTTGGCCCGGAAGTCAATAATCCCTTTTTCTAATTCCGACAAATCGCTCCGATTAATTTTGAAACGAGCGGTGTAATGTTTCTCGAATGCCTACAACACACTTCATATAGCCGAGGAACCTGTTGATCACAAATGCCACCGTCTTGACATCAAAAGTAGGAGCAGATGGTCGCATTAATGTGACTTGACTGTATAAGAATGGAAATTTTCACGTGTTTTGTGAGTCTACTATCTCTATTTCGAAATAAGTTAAAAATGTAGTACAGTTTGTAATTGCACCTAATTAGGTTGCTACAAGCCGTCTTTGGCAACCAGATGGTTTGCCGGGAAAACTGGTTGTATTTAATATCAATTAAATCTCTTACGCATAACTTGATATTCATGGTCTCTTCAACAAAGTATTTTTAAATATCAAACTGTAATAAAGATTTAAGCCGTGTTTTTTAGTAGCATTACACTTTTTCTGTTTATTGTGCGCATGAACCTCCATGATGGAGTCTTGTCATATGACGTCCCATTTGCATGAAAAACGTAACTGTTTGCGTCATTTAACATCTATCTAAAGTTGAGTTGCATGGTGCTGTAACTTCACTTTTTTTTATTCCTCGTGTAAAATATGCAGTTGACTCCAATATTAAAATATTTCTGTGCGATTTATTTGTATCACATGGGAACGTGTAATAGCATATTAATTGAATCGAAACACACTGATAAAAAAATTAAAGAATAGCCAGTATAATTTTCCAACATATCGATTATATGGCTTAATATCTAAAAAGGCTTCGTTAATAGATTACACCAAACATTTGATGAAATAAAATAAGAAAGTAAAAATTCATTACGACATTGTAAAAGAATATGAAAAAATAAACAGATTCGTCAGTAGCTTAGTATTGGTAAATTCAGGGGCGGCGCCAGCGGGGGGGGGCAATTGCCCCCCGTCGGCGAGAAATTAAGATTTTTGTCGGCAAAAATCTTTGCGATTTTGGGAGATGTTGAGAGCAGAGTATCAAGGAATATAAGAATTTTAATCTCATCTTTAAGTTATTATATAATAAACGGTCGAGATAGGCGATTTGTTTCCGAATTTGAGGACTGATTAACGGTTAGGTCAACATAATGACCGACATCCTTTTAAATTGTCGTCCATTCGGCCAATAGTTCTCACCACATTTGAAAAAATAACCGACAAGGCGACAAGTGAATAAGATGTCGCATTTTGCCGACTATTTTCGGTCGGTCGGCTAAGAGATCAACAAAACGGATGAAAATGTTTGTTTTGTTTTTTCTATCGACTGTTTCGATCACTTTTCGGCCGAATTATTAGGTAAAACTAAAGTATCTGTATTGCACAAGAGTGTGCTACATAGTCATTCCCTCTCAACTGATTTTGTTCGGCGTGGAATATTTCGACCATAGACGAGTGTTAAAATCAAAATCTATTAACTTAAACCCCTGAACAGCCGGGTTTGTCGCGAGTTAACTTCAATGAAATTCTTTCCTTTCTCTCTCCAGCGTGGACATTTTATAAAGAAAATGGAAAGAAAGAAAAAAATCATACACTCAAAAAACACCGAAATCAGATGAAATTAATCATTTCTTTCCCAATGAAGAGAAAGAGTTCATTTGTCTTTTCAGGTGCTGATTAGAACTCTGACAAAAAATTTGAATAGGGTCGCAGCCATCAGAGATCTTTCAAGCTCAACGTTTTGAGGAAAAATAGACGATATTATTGCCTTTCCTCAACACAACAGACGAAACAATTATAGATATGCTTTTACAATTAAAAAATTGAAAAGTGACCTCCGAAAGACCAAACAGACACAAATTTTATCTTTTTTCTAAAAACAAAAAAAGAAAAAGAAAAGAAAGAAATATATATATATTGAAAGAAATTTTCGGATAAAGTACTTTGTTTTCTTTGGATAATTTTTAAAATTAGATTTATCAGAAATGACGAATTAGATTCTTATTTAAATATTTTATACCCCCACTCCCAAACATAATAACCATTTAGAGCGGCTAATTTTCCTTGGAACGGTGGTTGACCACTGTAGAGAGGTTTCGATTGTATTACATACTACCCCTTCTCTTCGACTAGCTTGTTCGTCGGAATATAAAATTCAGTGAATAATCTCATGTGCATAATTTGCAAAAGATGGCGCAGGGACTCCACCGAACCCATTGTATAGGGGTAGAAAATTTGCTGAAGATTACAAACTCATAAGTGATTGTTACAGAATATTCGCTAGATTAGTTGACCGTTTCTCTATAAATAAAAATTATTTAGTAAGTCAAATAAATACTCAAAGAGGGAGGTAAAATTAATAATATTTAAAACCCATATTTCTTTTTTGAAAAAAATTTAACTTGCTTGAAACTTGTGGATCTACAAAAGTACCCTTTCCTAATATATTGCATTATTTTTGTTTGCATTACTACTTCATTATAATTATAAACCGAATAAATACATTGAAATCATTAAAATACTACTTTTTTATTTCGGTAGGAGGCGCTGCATCTGATTCATTTCAGATCTGTGAAGAAGTGGAAATTTTCAGGCTTGACGGTTTCTTCACTTGGCCCGTTTGAAGTTGCCTAGTGGCACTGTACCAACTTAAAGAAATATAGAAACCCTGTTTCACCGCATGGGATCAAGCTAAAATGGGAACTTGGGTTTTTTTCTGGAATGTGTATGCTTGAGGTAGTGGTCCTATTGATTCATCGTTGTAGAAAAGGGCTTCGTGGGTCTCCACCTCAGCACATTTTTTGCTATTGCCAATAATATTTGTTAGATAATTTACTATATTCCGATATGTAATTAATAGCTCGTACGCGATTATATAATCAGGAGAATAAAAGGCAATTTTAAGTTTTCCTGTTGATGTGACTTCCAAATAAAAACTGAGCTGGATTAATCCGTTGCACACTCACATAATGCAGTAATTCATTTTGGAAAAAAGTTGCATCACAATTTTCTTAGGGTGTTAACAATTTCGTTACTTCTTATTCAACAAATATTACATGTTTCAATTCAATAAACATTACTTATAAATTCATTACTTGGGAGTAATAACAATTGCGATAGACTCCCGGTCATCCCAAGAATTAGCGTTATCAAATAGTTTTTCCTCATTTTGGAAAGATTTCTTCTTTGGCAGTAAGACACCTTAGAATGGAATACTTACAGGACTGACATATTCCTCTATGAAATTCAACCAGGGACGGGATCGATGGAATGTCGCGTATGGAGTAATATGGTTGGGGAAAAAAAAAATAAATAAAAGCAGTTTAAAATGACACACTTTTGATGATGCATTAAAGTAAATATTAGAAAATTATTTTCTACCTTTTTAATTTTTAATTTATATTCGCAGTAAAAAATCAATTTTTAATTTTTCATCAATTTTTTCTGGAATTTCTACCAATTGAGCCACTCTGTGGAATAAAATTTGATTTAGTCGATTATCTGATTATTAATTTTTGAAAATATTAAGCTGACGTATTGTCATCGAGACTACAGAAATTAACAAAATTTCAAATCTCTGAATCAGTCGTAGGTTAAAGGCGAAAACTAGTATGATTGGTACATCTGAAATAGGAATGTCGGTTCTGCTCATCGCCCTGGTCATCTGATTCCGTTAGGAGATGAATGCAAGGTAGTCCATAATACAACTTTGGAAAACATCGTTTATCCAACAGTTACATTTTGAGTCTAAGGGGTCCTGTTCCGGGTACCCCAGGTTGATTCCACACGACAACGGGACAACCCAACTCCCAACAACCAGGGGTACCAGAGGCAGGCCCGCAATGTATCAACAGTTTAATTAGTTTAGTTTAGTTTAAGTTTAGTTTAGTTTAGTTATATAAATACGCTCCGTTTTGAAACAACGCGAGGACTATTTCAGGATGCTTCTGAACCGCGGTCACCTTGACGAGGACGGCACGGGACGATACCTCCATCTCCAAACTTCCACACCACATCAATGATAGGTTTTTTGACTCTGACATGGAATTGCACTGGCATGCATCAGCTTTCGATGGTTTCGAATCTGGGTCATCCATCCCAACCGACCCTTAACACCGAGGCCATTGATGACACTTTTTTTGAGAGGAAGTAACAAAGATGGAAATAATTATTAAATTTTATTTCTAAAGTTAGATCCTGAAAACTAACATCCCAACTTTTATAACATAAACATGACCACTCTAATGTTACAAATGTAGATTAACCTATCCAAAAATCATTGAAAATCTAATTTCATGTTTTTTGTTCTCATTCTGATTTTTTATTATCCAAGATATTTTATTCTTTACTTTATCCTGTTGTTTTTAAATTAGATACAATTATTTATACAATTCTATTTACATGGCTTGTTTTCTGTTGTAACGATGGACTTTTGGCAATTTATTTTTCCTTCTTTCTGGTGTACTAGAGCAGGGGTGGGGAATTATTAAATTTAGGCAGTTAAGCAAAAAAGCCACTCGAGCGGAACCGCCTGTGAACAATTATATATATTTCACTGCAATTTGTAGGTGCATAAAGAGTAAAGAAGAAAGCCGCACACGGCCTCAAGGCCACAGGTTCCCCATCCTGACACTAGAGTTTCTGTAATTTTTTGTATGTAAGTGCTATCGATGACAACACTATTTTAATATTTTCAAAACTTAAATATCAGTTGATCGATTATTTAGTACATTTTGATTCAATTACAGAATTCTAATTCACATGAAAAAACACTCAGTTTACGAATACAGATAAGATCTATCTCAAAAATCAGTATTTACTATTTTTATTTTCTCCTTCATCTTGATTTCTTTTTTTTTAGAAATTGTCTTTAATATTAACACTGAAGATACTACACTTATATACATATTGTCTCTCTCAAGCAAAGGCTACACTAGAATCAAGAAAACAAATCTTTACAATTTGAGTCCAAAAAAAGATTACAAAATAGTGCTTTTGTAATTTTGTATGTTTTCAAAGGTTGAATAAAGTTCCTATTCGCATTATAATGGGTTAAGTAAAACGATGTATTTATATTTAAAATTCTTGTATTTTCCAAAATTCCCAGCACTCTTGAGAATGACAGAAGATGATAACCTATAATTCTAAAATTTTGTAAAGATACTGTTGTTAATAAATAGTAACTTTCATGCACTACCACTGTAAAACCTCAATAAATCCGTGATTTTTTTATTAATTTTTAATTTAACCATTTTTAATACAATTTTTCTGAACTTTCTGCCCATTAAGGCGACAGAAGATATCAATTCAGGTTATAGATTTTGCACACTTTTTAATGATGGGAGTTCGCAGCTTTTCAGAACTACCGCAAAAAGATCTAAGATCTTCGACTTTTCGGCCCGCCTACTACTAGTAGAGTACAATAGTAAGGCAAACAAACATCCAAAGAGAAAAGTTCTCTCCAGCGCAAGAATTGCTCCATACCCTCCGTAGTATGTAGTAAAAGTCACACGACCTCGAGCGTCGGGTTTCGGGGAGGAGGTGGAAAGAGGTTGAAATGGTCATTTTCACAGTTTTTCGAGATATCTCGAAAACTATAGAGTTTTCAAATTATAAGTGAACTAACAAATTGAAGAGCGTAAAATTCTCTACAAATACATACGTTTATTTTTCTTCCAGATTTAATAGTTTCCGAGATAATATAGTCAAGGTTGCCGCCATCTTGGATTTCTTCCCCTTTTTTAGTTTTTCCTGAATATTTCTGAAAAATATTCAATATTCAAATTACATGTGATTTTACAATTAAAGGCGTAGATCCCTTACTGATTGGTACTTTGTTGATTTTTCTTCAGGCTTTAACAGTTTTTATATAATTGATCTCAAAACGAATAAATTTGTAAAAATCTTAATTGATAGATACAATAAACGAAGGGGTTTGAAGAAAAAAAAATCATTAGTTTTTTTTAAATTGGTACAAATGTTCTCAGGGGAATCTTGTTGAACATAGTAAAAGTCCCCGATCCGGAAGCTCAAACGTCGACATCTTGGATTTCATCCTCCCATTTTTTGGTTTTTTCCCAATATCCTGAAAAATATTCAATTTTTTAAATTACAATTGATTTTAACAAATTAAAGAGCGTAAAATTCCCTACAACGTATTTCATATTTTTTTTTTCTTCCAGCTTTAGTAGTTTCTGAGATAATAGGTCTCCAAAAGTTTATCGCCATCTTAGTTTCATCCCTTTAGTTTATATCTTGAATATCAAAGATCCATTCACATTTCTTCTGAATTATGTATCATTAGAAAATTAAAAGAGTGTAACAAATCTCTTCTAAATGCATGCTTTATATTTTGTTTTACCTTCAATAGTTTCGGAGATGTAATGGTTCAACATTGCCGCCATCTTTGGATTTTATACCCCGTCTTAGTTGTTCTTACATATCTCCAGAAACTATTAAAACTAAAAAAAAAATAAAGCACGAATTTGTTGGCAATTTTACGATCATCAATTGCTATCTATATTACATGTAATTTTAAAATGAATAGTTTTCAGGTATTCAAGAAAAACTAAGAAAAAGGGGATAAAATCAAGATGGCATCTTGAACCCATTATCTCGAAAACTATTAAGGTAAAACAAAAAATAAGCATGCATTTATAGAGAATTTACACTCTTTAATTTTCTAATTACATGCAATTAGAAAATTGAATAATTTTGAGATATTCAGATAAACTAAAAAAGGGATGAAATCCAAGATGGCGATAAACTTTGAGACCTATTATCTCGGAAACTACTAAAGCTGGAGAAAAACAAAATATGTGCCTTGAGAATTTTACGCTCTTTATTTGTTAAATCAATTGTAATTTAAAAAAATTGAATATTTTTTCGAGATATTCAGGAAAAAAACCAAAAATGGGAGGATGAAATCAAAATGTCGACGTTAACTTCCCCAAGGATCGGGGACTTTACTATTCAACAAGATTCCCATGAAAACATTTAGCACCAATTTAAAAAACCCTTGTTTTTTTTCTTCAAATACTACGTTATTATTGTACTATATTAAAGATTTTTACGTCATTTTGAGATCAATTAGCATCAACTGTTAAAGCCTGAAGAAAATCAAAGTACCAATCAGTAAGAGATCGCGCAGCTCTCTTTAATTATTAAAATCACATGTAATTTGAATATTGAATGATAAAATATTCAGGAAAAAAACTAAAAGGGGAAGAAATCCAGATGGCGGCAACGCTGGCACCCATTATCTCGGAAACCTTAAATCTGGAAAAAACGTATGTATTTAGAATTTTGCGTATGATTTGTTAAATTCACTTATAATTTGAAAAAATCCTAGTTTCGAGATATCTCCGAAAAACTGTGAAAGACAAAAGTTTCACCGACGCTCGAGGTCGTGTGACTTTTTACTACATACTACGGGGAGGGTATGGAGCAATTCGGCGCTGGAGAGAACTTTTCTCTTTGGATGTTTGGGTTTGGCCGATTTTTAGGCTAATTGTACTGTACTATACAGAGGTTAAGGCTGCAGCGACTTACATTAATCCAATGCTTGCCTCTAAACGACATTTCTGGAGCGTGCTGTTGTCAAACATCTATTTCATCTGCTTACAAATGCTTTACTATCTTTGCCTTTGTTGGAATTTGAGAGATTGACTTGTATTTTAACGATGCCTAAAAGAAAACATAACTCCGAATCTCGTAATACTCAAAGTTATATATTTTCAATTAAAATATTACTTATATATTATTTTTTAGGAAACGCAGGTAAAAGATGACAGGTGATATTAACTGAAACGATCCTTTAATCTAATTAAATTAGCTTTAGAATTCTTTAAGAACCAATAAAAACATTTCCAAACGATATTTCAAAAAAATAAGCAGGAAAAATTATGGTAAAGTAATTACACAATTGCCTAGCAACTGAGTATCATTAAATTTGCTTTATTTCAAAATCGTCTGCGTGTCAACTTTTTATTAAATTTTGAAAAATTAATAAAAAATCGAAGGAAAAATATCACATACAGTGGCTCACAAAAGTGTTCGTACACTTACGATTTTCAATGAAATAGGGCTCTATCCATTAATTAAAATTTATATTTCAGAATAGGTATTTAATAATAAGATCTATAATCTATTCTTAACAAAACTACATGAAATATTTTTAAAATATAGTAAAACTCTTTGTTTTTAAGAAATCAATAATCAAAAAGTAACAAAAACTTTATCTCACAAAAGTCTTCGTACACTGAAATATTTTCGGATAAATTCATAATTTAAATTATCGTCTGTCGCTTTATTTTTATTTTTGCATTGTGGTGGCATTTAAAAAATCGTTTGGCTTTAATTTTTGCTTGCTTACACCGTAATATTCTATTTATTATTTAAAAATGGCTCGTAGTCATAAAGAAACAACAATCAGCATTCGAAAATTGGTTATCTTTCATCATAGCAGTGGTAAATCAGTTCGGAATACCGCTTAATTAGTTAATTTATCCCATTCTACAGTGCAGTATGTGCTAAAACGCTTTAAAGAAGAAAATAGGATCGAAAACAAGGTAAGAAAAGGTTTAAAAGTTAACAAAACGGTATCAGAGATTTATAATTAGAAAATTTGAGTTTGAGTGTTTCTACAGAATTTAATGAAAAATTTTCTGCTTTCTCTCTCTCTCTCTCTCTCTTCGCAAAATCGCTGTTAAATACCGAAATGTATTGGAATAATATCTCATTTGCAGATGAAAGCAAATTTAACATTTTTGATTCCGATAGACGTATAATGGTACGGAAAAAAAAAATGAGGAACTTTACCCCACGAACTTAGTTGCAACAGTTAAGTATGCCGGTGGAGGTGTCCTTATGTGGGGATGCATGTCAGCATCAGACTAGGTAATTTGGGATTTATTGATGGAATAATGAATCATGCTCTTTATTTAAATATTTTAAGACACAATTTAAAATTATCAGCCCAAAATTTGGGTATTGGAAACAACTTTGTTTTTTTATCAAGATAATGATCCTAAGCACACGGCTCTCAACGTACGCCTCTGGTGTCTCTATAATTGTCCACAAAATTTGAAAACACCACCTCAATCGCCATATTTAAACCCAATAGAACATATTTTTAGAGAACTGGAGGTTAGAATATGAAAACACGACATTAAAATAAAAAGCGTACTAAAAACAGTAATGATGGAAAAATGGTTGAACATTGATGCAGAAATTACAAAAAAAAAATAGTGAAATCTATTCTCAAACCTTTAAAAGCTGTTGTGGATGCTAAAGGATATCCTACTAAATATTAGTTTAACGAAAAATTATAATATTTACTAATATGTAGAGATTTTTTTTAAAGTGTACGAAGACTTTTGTGATATAAAGTTTTTTTACTTTTTTATTATTTATTTCTTAAAAATAAAGTTTTAGTATGTTTTTAAAATATTTCATTTAGTTTTATTAAGAATATATTATAGATCTTATTATTAAATACCTATTCTGAAATATTAATTTTAATTAATGGATAGAGCCCTATTTCATTGAAAATCGTAAGTGTACGAACACTTTTTGGAGCCACTGTATATAAAATTGGAATCATTAAAATGTAAAATTTTGAACCTTAAGATGGTATGAAAATATTTTTTTTTCAGATAAAGGAAAATATTTTTTTTTTTTGGGGGATAATTTGTCCGAACTTAGTCGGAGAAACGGTTTCCGTAATTTAAATTAACTGACTGGTTTAATGTACTTTTATGCCGCTGATGTAATCTTCCCCTTGTATTAATTAATAAAAAAGTTTAGCTGAAATCAGTGCTCGTGTTTAGGAGGAGATGTGGAATTACATACAAACTTACATACCACAATCACTTTATTTTATTAAGAAGATAAATAACCTGCCATAACTTTACAGAGATGTATGGAATACAATAATATATTTTTGTTCTAAGTATTTCTACCTTCCTCAAGAAAATCTGACATTTAAAGTATGGTTTATTTAGTGTGTACAATTATTAAGCGTTTAGGAATTTCATTGAGAAAAGTTGCGGTTTTTATAGGAATGTTTGTGATTACTTAAATGAACTATTTACCCAACGCAAATTCGAACTAGAAAGCTAACTATTGATTTTAATTTGAATTCAGTTATTTGTAAGATAATTACAGTTATCGAAATATCCATTATTCAACTTTTTCAGGTACACATGAATAACTCCGTTATAAGCTTTAAAAAAAAATGCAATCATCAAAGTATCGTTTGTTTCACTAAGTTTCTAAAACTAATAAAAGAAATATATTTTATACATTTTCTGACAGAACGGGAAGTTAACTTTTCTCCGATCCTCCTTTTAAAGTAAAAGATGGACCTCTCTTTTTGTAATATAAGAATGTGAGGGGTACTGCGGTATTTTTATGGGGTAGGGACCTCGGTGTCAGAAATACCATTTATTTCCTTTTGCAAGAAGGTTGTAAATTTAATGAAAACAATGAAGTCCTAACCTAGTAAACCTAGCGCCATCTCTTAGGAAAAGGATTTTTAAAATTCTACGAGGCAAGCCTTAAAGCAATTTAAACTAAATTGTTATAGAAACTCATCCGTGTTCTTTTAGTAGCTTTGTATCTGTTCATTGTCTAATGGAATCAAGGAACTGCATGTATCATCTAATTGCATCGTCGTCGACATCTTCTTATTCCTATGCAAAACACGCGTTTGCGCGACATTTTATATCTTTCAGCATGCTAGCTGGATTAAAACATGCTGATAGAAAGAATTAAAACACAACACCATAATCATTGAGCTTACTAAATATGTTTCCAAATATAATTATTATCTAGAGAACTGCATATTTAACAGTAAAATTGATGAAACGAAAGAGATAAAATCTATCAGGACATTATTTAGCTTTCAATAATGGAACTGAAACACGGAATTAAATATTATTTGTAAACACTCGACAATGAACTAGATTGCAACTATGAAAAGTATTGTTTTATATTATGCCTAAAATATTTTTACAAATTTATTAAAATTAGAGAAAAAAATACGACAACTTCATTTAGATTAAAAAGATGAGTTTTTAAATGTTCAGATGGTTTGGTACTGACTCAAAAAATACTATCTCACTTGCACAATAAACGTGGAGATTCTGATTTTGCTATGCTTGAAAATTGAGATGAATTTGTAAATCAGTCCAGTTGGTGAAACTGGGAACGAGTCAAGGTTTCCTCCTAGGGAATGTACAATGAAGTAGCGATTTTTGAGATTTTCTCGAAAATGAATTGAGATGGAGAGGACCATTCGATGTATCTAGGATCGTGAGCTTTATATAAAATATCATTGAAAATGTAATTTTTTGAACTTTCAGATGGCGTAAAATGATTTTCATGCTGTAATATTTTCGGAAGTTATTAATGGAAAAACGCCAAATTCGCTTATAATTAATCAAAGTTATAAATATAAAAATGCCTCCCTATGTGACACCCACCCTCCAAAGTAGGTGGCCAATTGTAGTTCTAGATCCAGCGGTCTGCCCTGTAGAGCCAAATACACAAACATTCTCCTTTATTATTATTAGTAGAAGATATGTACTTATAAGTTTAAAATTTGTTAATAAATTTTTACTTCCTCGGCCTACATTTTATTTAGTTAGAAATTAGATAATAATCTGCAAATTTTTCTCAATACATGCGTGTCATTTCTATTTCTTGAGGGTTATGTTCATAATTCTTCATTTTCTATTATTGCACGTTCAGTCAGACAACTCTTACCGCACCGACATTATACAAATAGCTATTATTCCAAATAATTAATTATTATTATCAAATTCGCTATTAATATCTTAATTACCTTTAATTAAATATAAAATTAATTATCTGTTATTTTGAAGTTAAATTATAAAACTTTGCTTGCCCCCTGTCGGAAAATTTCTGCACCGCCTCTGGGTAATGACTCCCGCCAAGATATGTTTTCGCCCTCTCATCATATTTGACTTTAAAAGGGATATAAAGCACTAATCGTTCACTAAGACCGGCGTCGGATACATCTATATACTCCCTTGTCCAATCTTCTTACGCCATTTGTTGCCTATATCATCATATGTTTTTTTCTTCTGTTTCTAATGATGTGCTCCAGTTTTTCTTGTAACTACATTTTTTATCACTATAAATGGCAAAGCCAGTATGTGGCAAAATTATAATTCTGTACAATAAAAAAATATTTATCAAATATTCATTTAAGGGAAAAATAAGTTTCTTTTGAATAAGATAATTTCAAATAATAAAAAATATATATTTAATGAGATTTTTAAAGAGAAATTCAATTTATTTATCGATTTTATTTTTCGCCTCACATAAATAATCGATTTTTATTGTTTTCTCATTTTCGTAAAAATCGTTTGCGCGAACTTTTTGAAATGGCTTGCTTTTATTTTAAAATTCGCCATTTCGCAAAGCAGAATTTTCTTTATTCTTCGAGGAATAAATGAAAGTTGAATCGGACATTTTTTTTATGAATTTATGAAGTTAGGAGATAATGTCATTAGTAGCGGATACATTTTTGCTCTTTTCTCATCATTTAGATAGAGTACCTCCTCTATATATTCTAATTTAATCAGAATCTTTACTTTCAATGTGCTGCCGAAGCTACCAGATTTCCTCTCAAGCAGATAGCGAAGCCCTGGTATGCTTTTCATACACTTCTATTTAATTTGATCTGTTTCATGTTTCCAAAGAACAAAGAATTTTGTAATCGATTTTTTATTAGCTTCCTGATGTGCTAGAGTTTTGAATTTTTTTTACTCGTGTTCCTGATAACAATGTGCTGTTATAATATTTTCAAAACATATTTAACAGTTAATAATTTATTTTATTTTATTCCTTACAATGGCCCACCTGATAGTGAGTTTAAGAAACAATTTATCTTAAGATAAAAAAAGAAAATAATAATTTTTAAAAAAATAATTTCTGCTGTTGAAATTGTATTTATTGGATATTTGTATTTCTTTCAAGAATTGCGGTTTTCTGGTATAAACTTATTTCAAAACTCTCATGTATAAAATTTAGAAGAATAAATAATTACTTTCTGTAAAACTGTATAATCTTGGCTGTGCAGCGTCTAAAGATTAGTCTATGAAATATTCTCTGAAAATTCTTTGAGAAAAGAAAAAAATATTTTTTGAAAATATATCGACCTCTAAATTTTTTTACAGACTTATAATTTAAAATTAGGACTTTTTCAGAATCCTTACACTTTTCTTGGCTTTTTTAAATGTCTACGATTAAATTTATTTTCCTACATAATGTTTCCCGTCAGCCACTGCAGATTCATGTCCGTCACCTCTATTAATTATAAAAGCATGTGCCGTCTGTCAGCGCTCTACAGAGCAGACATTTAGACATAGAGCTGCTAAATTTGGCACAAATATGATTTGCAGGGTGGGAATGTGCTCTTTGGAAATTCACGTTCAATTGGAATTCTATTTAATAAAAATTGAAAGGATCATTTTGGCGTTTTTTCTGCATTATCTCCCAAAAGTATTACCGCGCAAAATTCATTTTTACATGATCTTTAAATTTAAAAAAATGTATATATTTAATGATATTAATTTAGTTGTGCAATTTGTCCTAATGTTTTACAAATTTCAAAAAATATTTTTAAATATGATTTGTACCAGTACTTTTTACTGTCGTAATGAAATTCATACCAATCCCATTGTTTCATCAGATCTTTAAATCGTATATTTTTCTCTGTTAAAAATTAATATAAAAATTATCTTCAGTTTTTGCATACTGATTTCAAAACAGAATATATTTAATGATGCAAAATTTATTACTATGATGTTTTATCTCTAATTTCAACAATTTTTTAAAAATTAATTCTTAACTATATTTTGCATCATTATCTTGTTTGTAATAAAATGCAACTGATTTTCATTGCTTCGTCAGTTTTTTTAGTTCGACATTTATTATTATTATTATTGTAATTATTTTTTTATTCGTAATTTTTTTCTTTTTTACGTTGAATAGAAAACGGTTTTGAATATCCGTTTTCCCATTAGTTTTGAGAGAATCACTTTTGAGCTATGATCTTTAACCATTCTTGTTATTTACTTCAAATAATCTTCTCTCGGGACTACGTTATTCATACATGTATTATAATAACATTTTTTAATAATCAGCTCAATAATGTGCTATTTCAGTAACTTAAATATAGGAATTATACATGACCAAAATAAAAAATAATCTTCATCAAATCCCGTTTTTATTAGAGTCATTCCGCGTTAGACTTTTTTAACAGTTGAATGTAAAGGTCTGAATCATTAAGTTAATTAGATGTAAAACCTTCAGCACATTTTCATTCTGTTTATGCATTAAAATTTAGTTCAAATGCTATTATATTTTCCTGTGCTCTGTTCTGTTTCGTTTTTTTTTTTTTTTTCAATTCGTTTTTCAGTCTTTTATAACAATTGATGCTTTCAGCTTCGCAGAAATTAAATAACTTTCAAATTTTGAACTTGGTTGGCATAACTAATACTGTTAATATGTTGGACGAACCGGTTGGTCCCCGGAGGCGGCTAGTATCTCAATAAGAAATCTCACTAACGAACGCCTCAAAGGCAACCGCTTCCTCAATGGGATGGGCGAATCCATCTCGTAGTCGATTTTTTTGTAGGTAGGATCGTTTTCGATGGAGAGGCAGATAGGGAACGTAGCTACGATCTATGAACGCAGTTACAATCGAGGCGCTAGTGTTTCATTTTAAACAGAGCTTTGCCCGATGTGATGAGCGAAAAGCCGTATCACATTTAAAACATTAGTGTGAAAAAACAAGTTTATTTCATTTTTTAGTATCCTTTCATCTCATTTTGGATGATATTCTAATACGATACTTTGAAATGGGATCATTAAAAAACTCTTCCTTCTCCGTAAGAATCTAAATGAATTATTAAAGGCCGTTTCACAACTTTCTTTCTTTCCTTGTAAGCCTTGTATATACATAATTTTTTTCATTAGCTTTAATACTTACGAAAAACAAATCCACATTTAATGAAATAAATGGCCCTTGCACGATTAAACCTAAAATACCTACCTACCCATATGTAGTGTATCCAATAAATACGCGAACTAAGCTACTAGGATGACCTTGAGATGATGTTTGCGTCTGTGCGCTGTCTGCCCTTTAAGTACGGAGAGAAACAAGTAGCTAAAAGGTGCTTAATGCAGCGGCTGCATGCGTTTGACGGAGAGCTTCTGACGCACAGCACTGCTACAATTCGATTGTTAATGAGTCTGTTTCCTATTAAGGCGCATTTACACTTGTGAATCATACAGTTCGCAAACCCCTGGCTCGGAGGTGTGGACGAGGGTGAGATTTTGTACTCGCGGCGAACTTTAGGTTTTTCGGCAAAAGCAAAGGGATTGTCAGATCAGATTGGGATGTGTTGGAATGTAGTTCGTCGTTCCCTGCGAATCTTCTTCGAACCTGCAAGGTCAAATCAGCAAACCAAGGTCATTTTGTTCTGTGCCTGTTTGACATTCTCAAATAAAATGGATCACACTGGGAGTAAGTTATCACTCAATGTCGTCTGTTGACCTACATTTTTCTTTTCATTCGTTTTTATTTTTTATTTTAAATTCTTTTGTAACTTATTTTACAGGAGTAAATCCAACGTTCAGAGTGGAGAAATTCATAGTGAAGAAGAGACGATGATTAGATACATCTCCAACTCTACTGACTTCATCTACAAAAGACACTCAGTCAGAGCCGTACCGAAGGGGTGGCGAGATTGGCACCCGCCAATGGCGCAGGAAGAACCGGGACGCAAAAATGACCATTTAAAAAACTTAGCTTAAGGGCCGTAGCACACTAGCTTATATTTCGTCACCAAGGGAGAGCAAAACCGCTTCTAGGGGGTTTGAACCGGTTTTATTAGTGGGAGTTTTCGAACAGAACAAAAAACATCCATGCAAGTTCATGGGCGTGAATAACTGAACCAATCAGGTTCGACTCGCCAGTGACGTCACTGAAAACTTAGGCGCGATTTTCGGGATACACAGAAGCGTGTTAACATCTTAATTTTTTTTATTGAAATAAGGTAGATGGTCCAGTTTTTGCCACATTAAGAGAAAATTTGAATTGGAATTATCACAGTGGATGACTGGTTTAAGTTTTTTTTAAGTCGTACTGACACTATTCTTTAGTAACTTTTATTGCCTGTTAATTAATAAAATCTTTCTTTGGAAAAATATTATATTTTGAGTTATGAATTTTTAAATAATATATCTTAATTTGTACCAGTTTTGCCCACATAATTATCATAATATATAACAGGCAATTCACTTAATATTAAGCAAAAATAAAGCATTTTCATTCAGCATGTATTTTATTACATTTTCCTTCTTTATAGCAAGTTTTTCATTGCATATAAAATAACTGAATAACAAATTTCTTACTTTTCAATCAATTTGGTGTCAAAGTTTTACATTATTTATTTGATATTTTTTCTTGTTTATATTTTATAAACATTCAGTAAATTTCTAGTTCTTATATTATAGCTATATTAATCAAAAATTAAATTAAATAGTATGATTTTTGGAACAAATTAATGCGCCTATTAGTTTGTATCTCTGGTTATTATACATAAATTAAGTCTTAAACGTTATAAAATTTATTAAAAAAGAGGCTAGTACTGTCCCATAAAAGTATTTCCATAGATAACCAATCTTTTGTAAATGTTCAAGATTTTATGATGAGTCTTCCAGAAGCTACATTTTCACAAAAAAACAGAGTTTCAGTGACGCAGAAATCTTTTGGTGTGCAATTTGCCAAGTTTAATATTCATTAATCTTGCATTATAAGTATGCATTGAAGCCATGAATAAACAAATACGATGCATTCTATGTTTTATGCTATTCAAAAATGTACTACATTTACACATTTTTTTCAATTTATTTTATTTACCCTACAATGGTCCACTTTGTCACTTGTTACTTAAAAATAAATATTAAAAAAAGTATAGATAATTAATAAATTTAGAATGTAATATAAATCTTAATATGCAGAGAATACGTATGCATTTTTTTTCAAGCCAAAAACAAAAAAAAAAACAGTTCTTTGAGAATAAACATTCAAAATTTACAAAAGTGGTCCATTGTACCCTGGTCTCCTCTATATATAATGTATACAGTTGCATACAAAATTTTTATTTTTAAAGGGCTGAATTTACCTCTAAGGGCCTCTTAAACCCTAAAGATAATTAATTTTAGAATTAATAGTTATTTCTGACAGTGTGCCGATGAAAGATTACAACACTTGCGAGTACTCGATACATGTTCATGCATTTAATTTTCTTGCAAGTCGCATGTTCAGGAAAAATGACCCAATCATATTGTAAATTACTAAAAAAGAGTTTGTTTAAGGTGTAGGAATGCAACTTATTGGTTAATATCAAATCAGTTGCAAATAATTGCATTTGATAATTACAGAGAGAATTAATGATAACATAGATCATGAAATTATGGCAATAGCAAATTTAATATTAACTTCATATTAATTTTAAAATCTATTAAAATATGTATGTTTTCGTTTAAATTTTTTCTGCCAATTATAGCTTTTTATACAGAGATGTGCAATTCTTTGGGTCTGTTTCTTTGCGAAATATAAACGACAAAAAACCCCTATTTGCATCGCCTAAAAGGCAATTACACATTGCAACTGTCATTCCTTCTTTGTGGTTGTTAGATCGTAAAGAAGGGGAGTCCAACCCCCTTCGGTAAAGGGCACATTGAAGGAGAAACCGCCCATCGAATAATTGCTCTCCCTTGGTGACGAAATATAAACAAGTGTGCTACGGCCTTAAGAGTTAGATAGGTACAATCTGCTGTGCAAATAAAAAAGAATTTGAGAATAAGTCTTCAGTGGCTCACTAAACATTACAAGAGTGGATAGTTGTTTTGTCCAGTGGTCAAGTTGCCAGCTTGTCTGGTTGTGACCCCCTTGCAGAGAGAGAGAGAGAGAAAGAGCCTGCGCCTTTTCTTCGAAAAAAATAGCAAGTAGATTTATGTTACAAACTGCTGCGGCAATGAGCACTCCAAGTTTCTTGCTGCCGCAGGAAAAAAGGGACCTCCAGCAAGGCGAAAAGGGTCCTTCTTTGGTTATTGCCTATTGATGGCAAAACATCATGCTTTTTTTCCTTTTTTGGCTTATCATTTTCGTAAAATAGATGGACAAGGGAACTCGCCTGCCTTAAGAAACTTCATCGAACATCTAAGACGCTGATAAGAGGGAAGGGAGGGCAGTAAATTCACGTCATTTGACTATTAAAAGCTCAAAAGAAAAGGGGTATCGCACTTTTTCTTAGAGTTTTGTATTTCAGGGTGGGTAGGTTTTATTTTATCTTGTTTACTATATTGTCGGAAGGATAAAGGGGCCTCTTCCTTATTGGACGAGTGGTCCTTTGGTGTTTCTTTAATGGCAAATAATACGAAGAAAATTTTGCTTTTCTGTTTTTGTTTCATCAGAGAGTGGGCGCATATTGAAATACTTGAACATTTTCATTCTTTTCTAATGAGATAAATTAGTTTTAAAGAGGTGAGCTCAAATTATTTCTGTATTTTTAAATTGCTTTTGTTGTATTAAATACTAGTTGCCTTCTACTGCCAGCTGATTCGCCCATTTTATTAATTATATAATATTTATGCCAACCAAATTTAAAAACATTAACTTATTTAATTTTTCGAAAGCTAATTTGATCTAAAGTTTAAGGCAATATGTTTTGCATCTAATAAAATTAATGACTTAGATTTTTACATTTAATTGTTAAAAAAGTCTTAGGCAGAATGACTCTTTAATATCATTAAATTCAATGAAAATTAATTTTTATTTCGGTCACGCATAATTCAGATTTAAATTACATTTATTACACTTTATTCATCTGACTATAACTTGAATGTTTTACCTAATTATTACATATGAATATATGGTATGGTTTCCATTGAAGATTATCAGCCCTAAATGAAAGTATGAATTTTAGATCATAGCTAAAAAGTAAATCTATCAAAATAATATAGTAAATCTATTTCAAAAGTAAATTTATTTCAAGTAGCAAAGAATTAACAAAAAATTAGACTAAAAAAACTGGAAAAGCAACGAAAATGGCAGCATTTCATTACAACACAAAAAAAGTTTTGTAGTGTAATAATAATTTAAAAAAATCTATGAGGTTTTCTAACATAAGAGAAATATTAAATTAAACATTACGGAAAATATTAAATTAAAGATTTTATGAATCAGTGAAATTGGTTTGTCTTTCAACTCAGCATTGTTGTAAATTAAACATAAAAATATTTTTTAAAAAAAATTTCAAATTTAAGATAAATTACACGACAACTAGACTGTTATTAGTTGAAAGATAATTTTTTTTGAAATATAAGACGGTTTAGAAATTATTTTTAAATGATAATATTTCCGGCTATTATCGCTGAACCGCCGCCCCCCCCACACACACACCACCAACAACAAATTCTTTCTTACGTTTTAATTAATTAAAGTTTTAAAAAGTTCACTGAGTTGTACTTTGCCATCCTTCATAGTAGGTTTGTACCAAATATGGCAACTCTAGGTTCAACGATCTATCTTGTAGAAAGCCAACAGACAGTCACCTATGCATACATGAGCTTTTAGTAGTAGTAAATATATTCATACAAAAGCATGATTACAAGAAAAATATAAAATTAACGTTATAGTATTTCGTGTTAAAGTTTATTGCATTAAAAATCTAATGCAACTATTCTACACCAAATTCACGATCTCCTTGATTTTACTTGTCTTGATAATTCCGACTGATTTAACCAAAAAAAATTTACTTTACAATAATGTATACAAAGATAAATGTTATTTGACTTTTTTAAAAAACGACATTTTTGCTTGATATTGATGAAATTTGGCGCATTCTTCAAAACAAGAGTACAATCACTATCAACTTTTCAAGCTGAAAAGATAATTAAAATTTGAGTTAATAAAAAAAGTAAGCAAGATTTTGCATTTTTTTCGCCTTTTTTTCCAAAAATATCATCTAAAAAAATGACTTTTTTTCGTCATTTTAAAATCTAAAAAAATATCTTTTTAATATGAACTTAATAACTGCACAATTTTTTTCTTTAATTTGAAGAAATTTTTAAAAAATGCATGATTTGCAACAATACTTTTCAATTTTAAAATGACAAACTAATTTCCTTATTTAATCACATTATCACTAATTTCCTTATTTTTATATAATCGAATATTTAATCACATTATCCCAGCATAGCGAAGTTCACGGATGAGAAGCTTCCGGATAAGTAAGCAGGTTCTCGCTCCCTTGGTGGATACAGTAATGGTGGTGTGGTTCTTAGGGCCCACCTGCGATGACAGGTCTTACCCCGGTAAAATGGGGATCGTCGCATGAGCACTTGTAATGGGGGCTATTATGCGGGGACCACTGTGCCCGATAAAATCGTGGCGGCCGGTCGTTCATTGTAGATCCCTGTGCCAATGTCGGGCGGGGTGATGTCTTTTTGTGATATTTAATCACATGATCTTTAATCATTGTTAACATTATGGTGAACAAAATCTGCTCTTTTTGATACATTTAACTACTCTAGCTCCAAAAGAGATTTTCACTTACTCTCAGTTTTTTTGAAACACTTTTTGAAATATATTTTTCAACTCAAGTTCATTAAATAAAGTGATTTTTATTTCATTTGTTAAGTTTTATACAGTGAAATATATATATATTTTTTGCCACTAATGATAATATTTTCTCTCTTCAATTATAATGAGATAATTGACACATGCATTTTGTTTTTAATTTTGTTATCGAATTACAGATTTTTAGTTTCATTTTAATTTCGCAATTATTGTAATTCAGGTTTCTTTTTTTTTTGACATCTTGACTAAGAAAAAAATGAAAATGAACTTTTATTTTCTTCAGAAAATTTATTATTTGGAAAATTCTGGTAGTTTTCTTTTTTTATCAATGATATTTTTAACATTTTTCTTGAAACTGTTTTTGGAAACTTAGTTTCTACTTCAGGATTATTCTTTTAATTTTTCAAATCATCATGTTATTCTTTCATTCGATATGTAATAAGACGTTTAAATATTTTACAATTTTCCTATCTGTTAATTTTTTGTTGTTCAGTTTGGCCTTGAGAAGACGTTTAGCTCAATACAATTATCACTAAAAAGTTTTATTTCGAAATCAGGGAGAGAAAAAGGTAAATTAATTTCACATATATTTCAATTTTCATTAAATTCGCATTTTTCAATCTTATCAAACAATAAAGGTAAAATTTTAAACAGATATGTATTCCATATTAATTGTTTAACAACCAGGATATTCCGAGCGAACAAGCTGGTCTCCAAAGGCAGTTAGTTAGAAATATATTAAAATTATAAACAGAAGCTACCATAAGAAGAATACAAAGTAAACTTGCTATTGTGACAGATCAACAGGTTCATAGATGCTACTATGCCCATATCTTGAATTACGTGTTAACTGAAACAAAAAGTTGTGTAAATGCAGTTTCTTTCTTGAATTTTCTCCAGAATTTAGCAACTTTTGTAAGAACTTTACTTTCAGTTTGGCTTTGAAAATATCCAAAATAACAGTATGCTCCTTAGACATCCAGGAAAAAATTAATTAAAATTCAATCAAAAAATTGTATTTATATCTTACTTTTCCAATAATATGTTGATTAGACGCTGAATTTGAACTAGCTCCTGGAATGGATTGGTATCAAAACTTATAAAGTGGCCTTATCATACAGCGAACTCAAGAAGAGATTCATTCCGTGAAACTAGTGAGTCGTGACGGCGGAATCTGAAGAATATATTTTTTCTTTCTTCCTCCACGTACAATATCTACCGGTTCAACCCCTAATTTTCCGAGAAATGAATCATCCACTTCCTGCTAGCTCATTCACGTACAAACACGCTTCTTCCTGACACGTCATTTTCAGGTAATTTTTTTTAAATTACATATAATTTTCGAAAATAAAATCGGTTCGGATTACCGGGATTCTACTGTAGTAAAATATGTTATTATATCCTCAGATAAGAAAACTGCAACTTACTACAGTAATTTTATTAAAATAGTTTAAAGGTAAGGTTAGAGGAAATTTTTTTGGTCTAAAAGTTGCTTAAATTGGACAACAAACAGTTACCTAAATTGGGCTGTTTAAATCAAAAGGACTACAATCTCAAACTAGAGGAATAGCTCAGAAAGTTGCAATCTGTTGTAGTCATCATAAATTAGAAGTGGAACAAGCCAAAGCAAAAACCCACACAACCACAACCGTATACAATAAAGTAGAATAGTCTTAGTAGTCTAGAATATTCTTATATTTTGTGTTTTCCTCCATTACCAAAATCACTTTTGAGTACCCCTAACTTGTCCCCCGCGTACCCCCAGGGGTGCGCGTACCACAGTTTGAGGACCTCTGATCTAGAAAAAGTCATTTGATATTAATAAAATTTGAATTCAGCTTATATATACTCAATTCTTAATTTCAGCTCTAATTCCTTTTATTTGTACTCAGTAATTTATGTACTATACACTATACATAATGCGAAGCAAATATATTCTCTTCTTTATTATGCATCACACAAAAGCCAATGTTCAATAGCTGCAATAAGATATAGATTTTGTTTTATTTTCTGTCTTTTAGAAAATATACCCAATTTGTAATTTATTCGATGATACATTTATTTTGTTGTGTACAGTTTTTTTTTTTTTCATGAATATAGTTCATTAAAGTATTTTTTAAGAATACGTAATTTTTATTAAACCTATTTAATAAATCATAAAATATGCTAAATTTGTGTATAAAAATATTTGCAGGAATGTAGTTTTTTCCGGGTAGGGGTTTTATAGAAGGGATGAAAAATTAATCAAAATGTGTCACGTAAGGGGTTGGGGCGCAGCTTTGACAGTTCCGCCAAGGTCGCAGGATCACCTCGGTACGGCCCTGGATTCGCGCACTCTTATCTTTACAAACCTAATTAGAGAAAATCTTTTTTAAATTAGTTTTTAACGTAGGCGTTGCCGCTTATCAAATTTTGGGATTGAAGATTTTAAAGTTTATTGCTAAATTAATACAATCTTTATAAACCTTAAAAAATACTTTTACCTTTTTTAAAGTTTCTTTTTCCGGCCTGAAATCCAAAATAAATGTATTGAAGATTGCTTAAATCGCTTGGTGAATGTTCCGAATTCTATTTCATAGAGAATTAGGGAGCATAAAAAATCTGAATATATGAGAATACCCAGAATACCAAATGTGTGGAAGTAATACCGACAAATCAAGGTTGAGAAAGAGCACTTGAAGTCGACCGCATCTAAAATTTTCCCAGAAAGGGCACAGCACATGCAATAGCATAAAGGAGAAAGCCTATAAACAATTTTTTGAAAAATTGTTTTTCATTTTCTGTGTGTTGTTCTGATTTCAAAGCACAGCCTTAGTTTCGGAGAGACTAGTAATCTCCTCTCTTTTAGCGTTTTCCGTCTTCAAATCAAATGTTTAGCGCGGATGACCTCATGGGTGTTTAATAAAATCCATTGGTTTACCGCTTAAATGGAAAAGGCAGTAAGGGCACATTGTCATTTTTGTTGCTGTGAACGACTTATTGGGAAAAATCGAAATGTGAGATTGAAATATCACTGTTGTTGATTAATTCGAAAAAATCTCTTACTTCAAAATCCATCAAACTATCAAATATCTGATTATTATTATTTCTTTTTTTGGTAAACTATCCATCTCGATTTTTTTTATTTATTATTTCGCCACATTTGGGCGAAAAACAAGTTTGAATGCTCTTATTTCCATGAAATCAATTTTTGAAAGCTTTCGAGAATAATTTTATCTGATGAGACAGAAGTAGAGTTCTGTGACACAAGTGGAGAGCAAATAACCAAATATTTCAACAACAAATCGTGCCGATCACATTTTTTACCTGTTATAAAACGTTATTTTTATCATTATTCTTTTGAGCCATTTTTTTATTTATTCATTTATTGAATGCCACTTAATATGAAATGAAAGCAATGAAAATGTCTTATCAACAAGTTATAGCTTATCAATTTTTTTTTCTAATTGACAAAATTTGACAGTAAATGATATTCTTAAAAATTCTTTATTCGAATTCTTTCAGTAACATATACATTAAAAAAAATTTAACAGTCAATTTAATTCTTAAATTTTTTACATCAGCAAAACATTGAGAGGGACTTATAAAGCAACCGAATTATTGGGGAGACTTGTCCCCCTTTGCCCCCTGCGGACTACACCCGTAGTATCGTGCTTAGTGCATGAATATGATACAAAATTATTTTGTGGCTTATATAAATCAACAGGTTGTGTGCAACACCGGGCATGAAATGCTAGTTATGCATAAAATAATATAGCGAATCCACTATAGTTAAAAATAATATTTATTTCTGGCATTTATTTAATGCATTTATGCTGCAATTTGATGTTATACAACCTGAGATTTTAATAACAAATTTTACTTCAAACCAATTATTGTAATTTGATGTTGGACACATTATTTCTTTTTAAGACATTTTCAATTATAGCACACTTGTGTTTGGCGCAATATGCCCCATGAGGATTCAGCGCCAATAAACTCCAACCGACCAACCTTATTTCTGCTAATATAAAAATATGTCCATATACTTTTCAAAGTGAAAATAAAATTTTTATTTAAATTCTTTAATGAAACTTTTAAAATTATTGTAGCTATTAAAGAAATGATTTTAACAAAGATTTAAAACCATGTCAGAAAAAAACGTGATAAATAATACAGGTTTTAGAGTAAAGGAAAATATAAATGCAAGTTACCAAACGCGTTAAATTAACTCAAATACTTTGAATGTAATATTGTGATGCTAAATAGAGAACAGAATTAAAAGATTATTTTACAACAATAATTTGAATACATGGACGTTGAGTATATTTCCTTGAAACATGTAAATATGAAAAATGCCGTTAATATAATTCCGCAATGAGCTAAGATACTTATATATCTTAAATTAAAGCCAAAATTTATTAATGCTGAAAATAGTATCTAACGCAAATTCCAAAAACAAAAAGATAACGTGCTAATATAACTGAATGCAATACTGAAACAAAATACTTTGTGAAATTAGCAGTTAATGCAATATTATATAATCAAACTTCTAATGAATGACAAACTAATGAAACTATTATCATAACTGTATATACAAGATAATGAAATTGTACACTTTGACTCTAAATATGCAAATATCAAGTAATATAAAAATATGGTACATGAAAACACTATTACTGCACTGATTATTTTAGATGAACACAAAGAATTATTTCATGACAGTCATTTTGAGTTACTTGATGCATTATTTCATTTTCTTAAAATATATAAGTAAAATAGATTTCCGATATGAACAAGGATATTCCAACACAACGTATTGAATTAATTATTCCATGAATAATTTTAAAAATTATGCGCACTCAAAAAATTATGTGTTTTTCCAAAAAACTTAAAGAAAAAGAGTTTCGAATTTTTAAAAATTTTCAACTGTGTGGTATTTTTCGAAGCATGATGTAACGCATAAGGTTATGTTACACTGCGCGCGTTGGTACTTCGATTCCTTTCTTACCCCCTGACCTTTTTCGTTAAATTTCTGACTACAAACAACGTATATTTTTGTCGGGGCTTTCTTTTTCTGTGTTGGTTCAATGTGAGATGGAAAGTGACATCTGGTGAGGCGGTCAGAAGAAGTAGTATTTTGTGAATAATGTTTCGATTCCCCATATATTTTGGCCAATTCTTCAACAAGCTCAAGGCCGAAGTCCAAGTGGGACATGGTGCCCCCATTCTTTTTGTAGAGGACAAAGGAATTCCACACAGACTGATTTAAAATTTGTCGAAATATTTTTACGTAATACTTCTTTTGCTGATTTCTTACAGTAGGGTAGTATGTCAAACACTGATCAGCCATATCCACGCCTCCCATAGTAAGGTTGCAGTCAATTATAGCTTGAGGTTTTTAGGAAACTATTCTTTCCGATTTTCCGTGAGTTTTTTTTTTTTTCCTTTTCTTGTCCTGTTCGACAATTTCCATATTATGCACAGTACTTAAAATACAGATGGGTTTTTTATCCATGCATTTCATAACACAAATCTTCCCCTTTTGAAACCCAATGATTTCTCCTTTTTTGAGAGTCCCTTTTTTTATTTCTTCGGGAACACCAATCCCGTTAGGTCTCAATGTACCATAAACATCAGTGCGGTGAGATAGCAGAAGCTCTGCCAATTATGGTGACGTGTAGAAATTGTCCAAAGTTACACAATAGCAGGGCCGTACCGAGGTGATCCTGCGCCCTTGTCGGAACTGACAAAGCTGCGCCCCCTCCCCGCTTACATGACACATTTTCAGTAATTATTCATCTCTTTTATAAAACTCTGACTAGGAAAAAACTAGATTCCTCCAAATATTTTTATACAAAAATTTAGCATATTTTATGATTTATTAAATAGGTTTAAAAAAATTACGTATTCTTAACAAATACTTTAATGAACTATATTCTTGAAAAATACTGTACACAAAAAATAAATGTATCATCAGATAAATTACAAATTGCAGATATTTTCTAAAAGGCACAAAATAAAACAAAATCTATATCTTATTGGTTACTGTAGCTATTGAACATTGGCTTTTGTGTGATGCATAATAAAGAAGAGAATTTATTTTCTTCGCACTACGTATAGTGTATAGTACATAAATTACTAATTTAAAAGTAAAGAAAGTCATCGAAATTCATCAAAAGACGACCCGTCATTGAAGATGGACCCTAAAAGCCACACTACCATTACTGTATCCACCAAGGGAGCGAGAACCTGCTTACTTATCCGGAAGCTTCTCATCCGTTAACTTCGCCATGCTGGGATCATGTGATTAAATAATGAAATTAGTTTGTCATTTTAAAATTGAAAAGTATTGTTGCAAATCATGCATTTTTTTAAATTTCTTTAAATTAAAAAAATTGAACAGTTATTAAGTTCACATCAAAATTAAAAAGATATTTTTTTGAATTTTAAAATGACGTAAAAAGTCATTTTCAGATGATATTTTTGGGGAAAAAAAGGCGAAAAAAATGCAAAATCTTGCTTACTTTTTATTAACTGAAATTTTAATTATCTTTTCAGCTTGAAAAGTTGATAGTGATTGTACTCTTGTTTTGAAGAATGCGCCAAATTTCATCAATATCAAGCAAAAATGTCGTTTTTTAAAAAAGTCAAATAACATTCATCTTTGTATACATTATTGTAAAGTAAAATTTTTTGATTAAATCAGTTGGAATTATCAAGACAAGTAAAATCAAGGAGATCGTGAATTTGGTGTAGAATAGTTGCATTAGATTTTTAATGCAATAAACTTTAACACGAAATACTATAACGTTAATTTTATATTTTTCTTGTAATCATGCTTTTGTATGAATATATTTACTACTACTAAAAGCGCATGTATGCATAGGTGACTGTCTGTTGGCTTTCTACAAGATAGATCGTTGAACCTAGAGTTGCCATATTTGGTACAAACCTACTATGAAGGATGGCAAAGTACAACTCAGTGAACTTTTTAAAACTTTAATTAATTAAAACGTAAGAAAGAATTTGTTGTTGGTGGTGTGTGTGTGGGGGGGGGGGAGGTTCAGCGATAATAGCCGGAAATATTATCATTTAAAAATAATTTCTAAACCGTCTTATATTTCAAAAAAAATTATCTTTCAACTAATAACAGTCTAGTTGTCGTGTAATTTTTCTTAAATTTGAAAATTTTTTTAAAAAATATTTTTATGTTTAATTTACAACAATGCTGGATTGAAAGACAAACCAATTTCACTGATTCAAAAAATCTTTAATTTAATATTTTCCGTAATGTTTAATTTAATATTTCTCTTATGTTAGAAAACCTCATAGATTTTTTTAAAATTATTATTACACTACAAAACTTTTTTTGTGTTGTAATGAAATGCTGCCATTTTCGTTGCTTTTCCAGTTTTTTTAGTCTAATTTTTTGTTAATTCTTTGCTACTTGAAATAAATTTACTTTTGAAATAGATTTACTATATTATTTTGATAGATTTACTTTTTAGCTATGATCTAAAATTCATACTTTCATTTAGGGCTGATAATCTTCAATGGAAACCATACCATATATTCATATGTAATAATTAGGTAAAACATTCAAGTTATAGTCAGATGAATAAAGTGTAATAAATGTAATTTAAATCTGAATTATGCGTGACCGAAATAAAAATTAATTTTCATTGAATTTAATGATATTAAAGAGTCATTCTGCCTAAGACTTCTTTAACAATTAAATGTAAAAATCTAAGTCATCAATTTTATTAGATGCAAAACATATTGCCTTAAACTTTAGTTCAAATTAGCTTTCGAAAAATTAAATAAAATAATGTTTTTAAATTTGGTTGGCATAAATATTATATAATTAATAAAATGGGCGAATCAGCTGGCAGTAGAAGGCGACTAGTATTTAATACAACAAAAGCAATTTAAAAATACAGAAATAATTTGAGCTCACCTCTTTAAAACTAATTTATCTCATTAGAAAAGAATGAAAATGTTCAAGTATTTTAATATGCGCCCACTCTCTGATGAAACAAAAACAGAAAAGCAAAATTTTCTTCGTATTATTTGCCATTAAAGAAACACCAAAGGACCACTCGCCCAATAAGGAAGAGGCCCCTTTATCCTTCCGACAATATAGTAAACAAGATAAAATAAAACCTACCCACCCTGAAATACAAAACTCTAAGAAAAAGTGCGATACCCCTTTTCCTTTGAGCTTTTAATAGTCAAATTACGTGAATTTTTTTGCCCTCCCTCCCCTCTTATCAGCGTGTTAGAGGTTCGAAAATGATTCTTAAGGCAGGCGAGTTCCCTTGTCCATCTATTTTACGAAAATGAGATGCCAAAAAAGAAAAAAAAAGCATGATGTTTTGCCATCAATAGGCAAGAACCACATCCATGGTCAAAGAAGGACACTTTTCGCCTTGCTGGAAGTCCCTTTTTTCCTGCGGCAGCAAGAAACTTGGAGTGCTCATTGCCGCATCAGTTTGTAACATAAATCTACTTGCTATTTTTTTCCAAGAAAAGGCGTAGGCGCTTTCTCTCTCTCTCTCTGCAAGGGGGTCACAACCAGGCAAGCTGGCAACTTGACCACTGGACAAAACAACTATCCACTCTTGTAATGTTTAGTGAGCCACTGAAGACTTATTCTCAAATTCTTTTTTATTTGCACAGCAGATCGTACCAATCCAACTCTTAAACTAAGTTTTTTAAATAGTCATTTTTGCGCCCCTTTCTGCCTGCGCCATTGGCGGGGGCCAATCTCGCTACCCCCTCAGTACGGCCCGGCGCGAATTCTAATATATGTAAATGTAAGATTAATTTTTTAATATTGTTACAGTTATGATTTCACTATCTAATGGATGTCTTGAAAATGAGAATGCTATAAAAACAGTTATATCATGTTTTATAACATATTTTATCTTAATTTCACCACGTATTTATATAGTAATTCACTTGAAATAATTTCTATTTAGGTCATACAATAACGGTTAGCTTTTCTGCTATAATTTGATGCCTTTACCATTTTCTGCCGCGTGATAAGAACCAAGAAAATATATTTTCTTGCGCTACGTTAGTTTGAATAAACCAAACTAAACTAAACCATCGGAAGGCTACAAAATCTTTGTTTGGAAGTTGTAGCTTCTATTATTTTTGGGTTACAGTATCACTTTATTAAACTGACACTCGTTTTGTTAATCTCTGCTCTTTCCACGACTTCATATAAGTTATTATATATAATGAATCCACATAATAACTATTTTTATTTCTAATTTTTCTGATTTAAATCTTAATTACAATGCAAGGTTAAAAGTACGAGAGGCGCAGTTTCTCCTTGTTAAAAACATGGTATGGCTTTAACGGGAAAGTACCTAATAATTCTGTAAAATTCTAATAGTAAAATTCCGCCATGATAAATAGTTCTAAAACCTGCTTTAGAAATAAAAGCAGGTAATAATCTAGGTAATACATAATATTTTTTACAGCAGAAGGCAGTTTTTTATTTTTATTTCCGTATTTCTGTAGCTGAGTCTCGAAAATAATTATTCTGTCGTTCGCCATTTTATACTTTATAAAACGGTAACATAGCTGTTGAATAAATATAGTACCCATTCTCACGTTATCTCCCGCCAACAAAAGCTGGAAAGCTGTTATTACTATTTCAAAGAATTGACAGAAAAATCCGATAAGCTGCATAAGAAAAACGTCTCCGTCTTGCACAGAAGTCAAAAAGCTCACACACAAACTCACAATCCGTCTTCTTCCAACTGCGGGGTGACAAACACAATGGACGGTTCACAATGGACAGGCCAATCCTCCAATTACTAGTATGTATGTGGTTCTGGGGGAAAGGAAATCGCAATAGCCCGAGAATACCCGGGCCTGGCGCTAGAAGATGCAGAAAAGTTTACGAGTTATCTCATAGTATGCCGTTTGAGGAAACAAAAGAGGTCACCGAGATATTTCGGGTTTGCCGTCAAAAGGTGATTTAAATTACAAGGAAGGGCGATGTGCTATAAGTATAGCCTGAACCTCGCTATCTTACCAGTAACCATTCTCTGTACTTGTAACTGTAACGCGGTAAGTTTAGGTTAAACCAATCTTGATAACGACAACTTATGTTGTTGTGTGCGTCTCAATACTTACACTCTGACCTAAAGTTTATAGAATCTTGTATTTTTGCTATATTTTTTATTTGTATATGATGTATTTCGATACTTATTTCTGTATAGATATATGTTAGGTCTAGTAAATTGAAAAAACTGTTCTACCTAATATTTAATGCCAATTTTAAATCGTAAGAATAAACTAAAATAGCCTGTCCAAAAGTTTATAGACAAATAGCAATTTCAATATGACATATGGTATCAGTAATCATGACGTCGATCTGGAGCCTAATAAATACGTTGTAAGAAAAAGAAAGCGGCGTTCGTTTTGTTCTGCGTTTCAAGATGCCTAAACGTAACGGCTCTCTAATGAAAGTACTGGGTAAGTCTGCATTTTGAAATTGCTCTGTAAGACTGTTAAAGAAATATTGAAACTTTTAAAATCGTTCTAAAAAAGCATGATTTATCGACAATGATAACTCGTAAGACGCATATAAAGCCAAAATCTCGTTCAGGAAGACACTCGTGTGCCGGATATTCGCGACGATAGACAGATACAAAAGAATGAAGCGCAAGTAAGAAAATAATCGTTCCGCGAAATTACTGGGGCTACTCGGTTGCAATCTCAACCTTGCAATTTTCATAGACTTAGTGCAGAATCTGGTTATATGATCCGCAAGCGAAATGCCGATTACCCTCTCAAAGCTTCATTAGTAAGAATTAAAAAAATAGGCTCGTAATCATATGTCCATATGGTAGAATGTGGATGGCTATCCTTTTTCAGTGATGAAAGAAAATGGAACCTCGATGGACCCACGACTTGGGAATATAAAATATTGGCATGATTTGAAAAGAGACAGGAGCTACTTTATTGAGCAAAATGGTGGTGGACTCTGTGATGGTGGTAGTGAAGCTTTTCGGTTTCAATGGTCAAGTGGGTTTGGCCTTTTTTTAGATGGCCAAACAGAGATTCTCCCTAAACCATGAAACACTAAAAAATCATCATATACCCATTTTAAGAAAACATAGAGGGAACAGGAAATTGAGCAACTATCGGCATGTGATGATGCTCCCATCCATATCTCAATGCTACAAAAAATTATTTAAACTCAGAAAAATCTTACTGTTCTTGATGGCCACCAGCAAGCAGTCTAACCCAATTGAGAAAATATGGTAAAGACAGTATGTTTCAGGTAATATGAGAATTGAGGGGCAGATTTTATTCCAGTGAATACTGGAGGGAGCCAACCATTGAAAGTATGGTACAACTTGGAACAGAGATATTACAAACATTAATTATATCGATGGAAAAAACGGTATACAATATTATACTGAAAATGGAAGACTTTAAACTATTAAGGAGACATTGTATTGAGCACCTTTTCTTGAAATAATAAACATATTCTATAAACTTGGGACATAATATTTCCATTTTGTTATATAATTGAAGCCACAATTGTTATTTTAACTAATATTTCGTTGAATGCAAGTCGCATATGGTTTGAATAAACACTTTATTTGTAACTTGGTAGTTCTGTACCTTTTCGTTTTATAAAAACATATATTTTATAGAATCCTAAACTTTTGGGACACATAGTGTATGTATGTATATAAAAGCTGCCTGGCCAAAGTAACGCCTCCTTACAACCAACACCAAATAACCATGTTCTGATATCTGATATCAGGAAAATACTTTTCAGATCTTCTTTGGTGAGATTCGATGCTTTCAATTAGGAATGTGCTATGTTCAACCTAAAACACCCCGACATTTATCGACGTCTCTTAGCAGGTGTCAGTAATGAATTAGCTCGAATAAATTTCTTCAATCCATGACTGGAAAACAGGGATGTGCTTCGAGCGTATTTCCCTCGCAGAGATGCAGTCAGTCTAACTTCAATTTCTTCCTAACAAATAAATATAGCCATAAACGTACTCACTCTGTTTCATCTTATTTTCAATGCAAAACGCGAATGAACTGACGCTTTATAGAACGCCTACCACATTGCTTCAGACCTCTACACGAAAGGTTTCATCAACCACTGTATAGGAGCTGTTAGCAAGAAGTGTGTTTGTAGCGCACCTTTTGATAACGCCAACGCTTGATTGAAGGACAGTGACTCAACATCAAGTGCAATTAAAACTTGGAAATTATAATGTAGAGGCAATTTATGAAATATTTACCAGCTATTTATAGAGATAACGCATCGAAAAGTAGTTATTTTTAAGTACAGTAGTATTCCAGCGGGGCCGTTAAGACGAAGGGCAGGATGACCGTCGATCACATACGTTGATAAAACAACAAATGCGTACGGTTTCTTATTCTTTCCTATCACTTTTGCACTGTCGGAAGATTTTGATAATCAAAATAGATGCGTAAAGTTGCATGTGCACGGTCTGACAAAATATTTGGGATTGAAAGGTGCCAAAATTCCTTTGGTCACCATCCAGTAGCGATCTCTCCCGAGTTTTTCTGGTCTCATTCAAGTCTACGCTGGATTATCTTCTACTCTCCAGATTACCCAGATAGCAATTTTACGCAGCGTCTTTCTCTGCAAATCTGCAAACTTAAGTAAGTTTGCAGTAAGTTGCTAGCTCGAAGTCACCGTGGGGCTGAAACGTCAAGACTCGACTTGCAAAACAGAGTACGAACACAACACAGATTGAACTCGCGACCTCCACTTTCTAAACTGGAAGCGCTAACCACTCGACCAGCTAAACCGAGTGGAGAAGATAGATTATTAACTAATAGATCGCGCATACGGTCTTATTTTAAACTCTTTTTTTTTTTTTTCTTGGTTTCATCAATTTTTTTAAATTTTATTGTTGAGAATATGATTTGAAATCAAAGAGAGCGCGATTTCGCTAATAGCTACGTTTGCTAGAAATAAATTGAAATTAGGGTTTAAAAGTTATTACTTTTAAATGGGACAAAATAATTATTTTCAACAAACATTGACCATTTTTTTTTTTTAGGTTAATTTTGTTTATAAACATTAAAATTTCAACATTAAGAAAAAAAAGGCGGTATAGTTTTCTTTAAGGGTGGAGTTCTATATTTAGTAAAAGATGAAAATGTTTCAAAATTTTGTTTTATAAAAAAGTTAGTTTTTACAGAATTATCATTTATTATTGAATTAATAAAAAAGAAGGACGATACAAGATGCTATTAAAATCCTTATGTTTTTTTTAAAACAGAGACAAAGACTATATATATTGTGCTATCATCTTTTGCAGCAAACTTGTTTGCAATCGGTATAATAATTTGTCATGACCTTCACAGCAAACTTACATGCAAGGAGGGGTGGCGCTGAGTTGTCTATTTTCGCCTTGTTATTTTGCAGCAGTTTCCTTTACAACATCAGCGCGTCAAATTTGCCGTGACAAAGATAATGTGGTACAGTTATGGAAAGTCGCTTCCCCACAGCAATACCAGAGTCTTATGGTTTGGGAAGAGGGTTTACAAGGTGGCATCGTGGAGTGACCTCAGCGACTCTCGTGGCACATGACGCTGGCTTGCGACAAACTTGGCGACCATTTTGGCGGTATGGCGACAAATAAGATTATTCGAAAATGCAACCCTTTTTCTCGATATTTCTAATGGGGGCCAGATCCAGGTTTTCATGAAGAATTCATCACTGTGACGTCACGGCCTAACGGGAGAGTATAGACCGCGTTTGGATCACAGCAGCGTCTTTGGATCGACTGGTTACTTCGTTTTAAAGCGTGGGCGTCTTCAATTTCTATCCCACGCTTGTGTGAGCTAATCAGCTGGTGAGCTGAGCTATTGTGTCATTTACTAGTTGTTGCTGGCTATTGTTTGTGTTGTTTAGATATCAAGGTACAAGACATCATTACCTGAATTGTTGTCTGTTACATTGGTAATCTGTAAGGACTATTGTTTCTTGTGCCGCAATGCTACGTATTTTCTTACTTTCTTGTAAATAAACCTTCGTCTCCATTATCCGTGTTGGACTGTTTACACCATTACACCCACGGTAGATTTTGTGCAACACTGGTGTCAAGTGGGATATTGTGTATAGTAACAAGATCTCAGATAAAGATGGCTAAGAGCAATCTGCTCTACTTAAGCGAATGAAAAAATCTATGGAGAGAAGACAAGAAGGAAATAGAGAAAGGACAAGAAAAATAAGGATAGAATGGAGAAAGAACAGAAAGAAATAGAGATAGAATAGAAAAGGACAAGCGAAATGAAGGATAGAATGGAGAAAGACAAGCAGAAATGAAGGAGATAAGATGGAAAAGGACAAGCAGAAATAAGAGATAGAATGGAGAAAGGACAAGAAATAAAGGGAAAAGGACAAGAAATGAGAGGACAAGAAAAATAGAATCAGATCCAATCACACGTCGAAAGTAAGTCAGGAAAATTAAGAATCCATATCAACAGATTGCATAGAAAATAAAAGATGTCAACGTGAAAAGAGATTGGAGAAGTAAGAGCGAGTTGAAAGAAGATCAAGAAGTGAAAAGACAAAAGTACAAAAGAACAAAATAGAGAGTGGAAGACAAAGTACAAGGCAAGATAGAGAGTGGAAGACAAGGCAAAAGGAAAGAAGATAGAGGAAGTCAAAGAAAAAGTTCAAGTGAAGATCGGCGACCTAGAAGGCTTGAGTAGAACTCGAGACAGATAATCCGTTCCCGTCAAAATCCAGACCTCACGTATTCCAGACCAACAGATTCAAATCCTGACATTCGACGGACAAACGTCTTGGACTGTTTCAAAACTCAGGTTTGACGTTATGACTCTGCAGACGGATGGAATAATCGTGTGAAAGCCAGCCAAACTTGGCCTCTCCGAGGAACAGCGGCGGAAGTAAGCGGCGGTACTTCCTGATAAGTTGACAGGGTTACCAGGCCATCGAGAGCAACTCTAGAATCCCCGATTCAGGAGACAGTCACCTTACGGATTTTATGGGACTAGATTGAAGGCAGACGGCAGAAGCCGGAAAGCCAGGTGTGTACCGTGTGGGAGCGACTAATGAACCTGGCACGCCGACTGCCCTCAGGATGTCGAGACAGCCTAGCAGCCCAGTACTACTTTGTCTGTTGCTTATCAGAGATGAAGATACTCAGCGCAGCAAGGTTGATGGATGCAAAGAACTTGAAGTAAGCATGGCATATCATGAAGTAGAGGCTGCGAAAACTGTTTTAAAACGTCTCGAAATAGCAAGATCGATAGAGGTAGAGAGGATGGGTACCAGGAAGAAAAAGATAGAAAAATTCGACTGTTTATTGGCTTTGGCAAATCTGTCTAGAGAGGGAGTGCCAGACAATTTCTCCCCAACCAGGAAAACTTAATATGGCCGTCTTGCAGGGCGAAGGCTGCCTTTTCTCAATAAAAGCCCCATGAAGAAAGACTAAAAGTTTCACACTTTGCGGAGGAAGAAATGGACTCTCTACTTGGAAGGATCCATTTGCAGTATGCTGCTTTTTTGATGTTAGTGGACACCGGCGCCAATGTCATTCTCGTAAGGGACAGACTTGGCCCAGAATTGAAAGGGAATTTTATTTACGGCTCTAACATTTCTTTAAAGGCCGAACACTGAGGTGAAAAGGCGGAGATACGGGAAGCTGGATGCAGAAATTGAATGCGGATCTAGAAAATTCCAACACAAAATCTACCCAGCTGACATCACCGATCCTGTGACCACTCGGCCTGGATTTTTCTACAAAATTTAACTTCACTTAGGGTGGACCTGGAGAGGAGCAATTCCGGACAGGGGAGGAGAAGAAATTCCTTTGTTTTCAGCCAGTGCAGAAGTTCAGTTATGCTCTGTGTTGGCTAAAGAGAAAAACTATTATACCAGCAAGATCGGAATGTCTCATCCAGTGAGTCCCAGAAGCTTCTGGGAGATTCAGATACACTTAAACAGACTTCCTAGCCAGTTTCCAGAAGGTGTCCTTGTGGCCCTTGCTCGTTGATTTAAAAAGAAGCATCCCGTTCGAGTTCTGAATTTGGACCATAAACCCAGACTGTCGACAAAAGGAGCTGGTATTGCGACGTGTGTCGGTGGATATCGTTGCTCGTCCTCAAGAATTTTCTTCGAAATCCACTACGCTCGCCTCCCGTCAATCTTGGAGGTCCGGAAGGGCTTAATGAGAACAACAATTTGGCAGTGAGAAGAAATTGCTACAAGGAATTTCAGAACTTGTTTCTACTAAGTGACTCTGATGTCGGCCGCTGCAATATGACTCCTTTAAGAATTAATACAGTGTCATCCACCAATCAAGCAATATCAAAACGTTTGCCTCTTGCAAGAAAGGGAAGCAGACTCTTAGTTAAAGAGATGGCGGATAGCAGGAATAATAGAAGATCGTCGTCCAAGGACCTCGGGCACTCGCCTATTATGCTTATTAAGAAGAAAGATGGGTCGACACGTTTCTGTGTTGACTACAGGAGGTTAAACGAGATTTTGATAAAGGATAGTTATCCCTCTACACGGATAGACGACACCCTGGATGCTTTGAGATTGAGCAATGGTTCTCGACATTAGACTTGAAAAAAAGTGGATACTGGCAAGTCAGGTCCAACCTGAAGATAAGAAAAAGACAGCCTTCACCGGACAAAGGACTTCACAACAATTTAGGTAATGCCTTTCGACTTGCTAACGCCCCTGCCACATTCGAAACGATAATGGAGACTGCGTGGACTACGTCTGAAGCCTGCGTTTATCTTGATGACATTATTATATAGGACAGATCATTTCAAGAACATTTAATAATATTCGTAAAGTATTCCAGAGACTGCAGAAAGTAACCTCAAGCTAAGATCCAAAGAAATGCAGATTCTTCCGAAAGGAAGTTTCTATCTTGGTACATAATTTCAGCAAACGGAGGTTAAAACCCAAGAAAAGACTAAGGACGTGGTTGATTGGCCTCGTCCAGAGACAGTGTTCGAAGTTTCCTTGGACTTTGCCTATTACGTCGTTTGTAAGAATTTCTCTGCAATGCAAGACCCCTACATAAACTAACTGAACTATCAAACTTTAATTGGACTGAAGAATGCGAGAAATTTTCAATAGTCTAAAGCAGGCTTTTGATAATCCCTGTTGACCTTACCCCGGACTGACAAGGAATTTATCTTGGATACGGATGCTAGTAATGAGGGAATAGGATTGCTCTCTCGGAAGATTGGAAACGAAGAAGTGTGTCATCATTACTTCAACCAGAGCTTGGGTGAAGAATCTGT
Organism: Araneus ventricosus; assembly: GCA_013235015.1. Taxonomy (NCBI): domain Eukaryota; kingdom Metazoa; phylum Arthropoda; class Arachnida; order Araneae; family Araneidae; genus Araneus; species Araneus ventricosus. Next base: position 3,477 of record BGPR01001061.1, on the reverse strand, counting down.
GTCTTGGGTAAATTTCTTCCGTTCTGCATCCTTAATGGTTTGTTAGCCTGGCCAGATCTGGATCCATAGGAGCTGCAAGAATATGACTTCGAAAATCCGCATCGCGTAAGGGAACCTCTCAGAATGCAGATGCTTCATAGACCCCTGTGGAAAGAGTGGTAAACATTGCAGATGTGAAAAGTTCGAATGAGTCAGTGAAATGAGTTTTTAACAACTGAGTGCCTGGTTATTGAGTGGTTCAAAAGGCACATCTAGAGATCCTGATTGTGAGCCATCTGAGAGAGAAATTAAATTCGGAAGATCGACCATCTGGCAAATCCTCTAAAGCCTCGCAGAACAAAACGATATTGGTATGGGACTCCTTACACCTTGAGGTGTTTTACTGTATAAATAGGGGAGAGTGAGATGGAAGTTCTTCGCTTTGGCAATTAATTCTCCGAAAAGCACCAATCAGAAGTTTTGAGAGCAGACTCATGACAGTCGAGTGGAGGCCATTTTGGGTTAATTGAAACTTTGAGCAAAACCTCCGAGCATTGGCCTTAGATGACTTCGCGCCGACGTCGAAAAAGAAAATGGCAAGAGAATCCACTTCAGGGCCCGAAGGACCCAAGAAACAAGACTAAGGTTCCGTTACAGTCTATAAGATGGCACCTTCGAAAGAATGGCTTGGATATTTTAGGACCTCTTCCTGTAACGACAAGGCAACTGGTATGTACTGGTGATGATGGACTATTTTATCTGGCCAGAGGCAACTCCCATTCCAGATCAGGAAGCCTACGACTGTGGCTGGAAGAACTTGTTCTCGACATGGATTTCAGCCCTCCATTCATACATTCCGATCAGGTCATTTAACGTCTCTAGCTTAAACTTTTAGGAATTCCTGAAGACTCAGAACGACGGCGTTACACCCTGGAGTCCGATGAGCAGATGCAGAGGTTTTAATCGAGACGATTTTAAAGCCATCTAATATTTATTTGCTGTCGAAGAATCAGGCTGACTGGGATACACATTTACCCTCTTTTTCTTGGCCACCTATAGGGACAGACCATGAAGACCATGGATGCACTCCAGCAGGAATATGCTATGAACACTGCGATTGCCATGTGATATTCTTTGACGACCAGTGATCAGCCTTCACTCGCCGAATGAATACCTGAATAATTTTCTTAGAGGCACGTTTGAAAGCGTAGCTTGCGTTTGCGCAGAGAGCAATTAAATGGCCAGTGACGAATGAAGACTAGCTACGATTCCGGAAGCCAACCGGCCATGCCTTTAAGGAGGAGACCAAGTCTGAAGTAGTCGAGAAGACGGAAGGGTTGCAGCTGCGGAACTAGCAGCAGAACTGGGAAGGACCTATACTATCGTCAGCAGAACGGTGTCATCTTCCCAGGGTTCAGAGGTCACAAGCTGCCAAGCCAAAAGTATTCACTCAATGGCTAACTTACTGGCTACTGATCATTGGCCTGTAATGAGACCTTGGGAGTCAGTCTTTGAAAGAGGGGAGAGTGTTACAGTTGGAAGAGTCGCTTCAGCAATGCAATCTTTTGTGTTGGAAAGAGTTTTACAAGTGCACGCATGAGGTGAACCTCAAGCGACTCTCGCGGTCGCATGACTTATGGCACAAACTTGGCGACCATTTTGGCGACTCTGGCATATGACAAAGATTATTCCGAAAATGCAACCCTTTTCTGATATTTCTATGGCCGAGATCCAGGTTTTCATGAAAATTGTAGACAGCAATGGCCTAACGGGAGAGTATATAAGATCAAGCGTTTGGATCACACATGCGTCTTGATGTCGACTGGTTACTTCGCTTTGAAGCGTAACGTCTTCGAGGTTCTATCCGCTGTGTGACTTAATCAGCTGGTGAGTCTGAGCTGTTATTGTCGTTACTAGTTATTTGCTGACTGTTGTGTTGTTAGATATCAAAGTGCTGAACTGTCATATCTGTAGAATTGTCTATTTACATTGGTAATCTGTGCAAGGACTATTGTTCTCTATACCTGTGCATGTATTTCCTGCATATTTGTAAATATAAGCCTTCCATTCTCCATTATCCTGTAGTTGGACTGTTACACACCACAAGGTAAGATTTTACGATACCAATCAATATTCAAGTAAAAATAAAAACTGCTGCAAAATGTCGTGCGATCAGGGTAGAGTCCTTTGTGATTTCTTTTTGTTCCTAAAATGCAAAATGGTCATGCGGCGGCGGCAGCACTGGGACAACATGGAGACGATAAAACGTGAAACGACGAAGCAGTTGAATGGAAGAGTTTTCTGTTTTGTTTACTTACATTATAAACCTTGCCTTTATTTGCTTGTCTTTTGGACTTCCGCTTTGAAGATTCCATTGACTTATCATTACACCGGAATTACGCAGTCGCCGCTTTTTAATATAAATAAACAAATCAGAAAACTCATCATAGCGTGACTTCCGAGAACTTGAATAGATGTTTTAAACATTGGAAATGGATATCGGACAAATGTATTATTCCGCATGATGATTATTTTATATGTGAAAAGATTGATGTACCTCTCTAATTTTGTAAAATAAAGTTTTTATGAACTCAGTTCGCGAATTTTATTACACATAATAATTTTAATAAAAATGTAAATTTTACAAGAATTTCTTGTGCTTATCAATGAAAGTGATATACGCCCTAAATATAATCGAATGTGTTTTTGTACGAAGTACTTTTTAAAATTATTTTAATTCTTATGCTCTAAACAAATATACGTTTTTCTCCAGAAAGCCGAATATCGCATATAAGCCATGCTTGTTAAAGAATTAGAAAATGTGTTCTGTGGCCTAAATAAAAATTTAGAGTATCCTGAGTATGATTCTACATAATTTTGATACTTAGCATTTTATAATTTTCCATTTGAGAAGACTATTTTAAACGTTTCTGCTTTTGCGATAAGCATCATTGTTTTAAACAACTTTTCAATTCTAAAACTCTAGTTGAAATTATATTTACTGGTATTTTATATTTTTAAAGGAGATGGTTTTCTGATATCTTTATACTCAATAGATTAGCAATAAAATTCAAGAAGAAGTAAGTATAGGCCAGAAACAAAGATCACAAAAATGGCCGTGCCTCAAAGTAATCCATGGAAGTGGAAGCTGTTTTTAATTCTCTTTATTTACATTTACAAAAGAATTTTTGAAGTTTTGTCATCCCGTTTTCAGATGGAGTTTCCAGGTGGAGGCAGAAACCTCAAAGAGGTTTTCAGACCGTTTTTCCTGTTTTGACATTAACTTACAAACGATTACTTTCTAAAAATCTGCCAATGCAAGTGTAAAGTGCATCAAATTCTGGATTGAATAGATCATTATTTGAAATTAGGGGTAAAAGTAGTTTTTAGACACAATGCAGTCGTCAAAACACTTCCAATTTAAATCATTTTACAAAATAAGCATATTTTGATTTTGTCTTGATTCAGTTTCTGATGTAAAATCCATCTATGAAAATC
>BGPR01001060.1:308044-321002 GCA_013235015.1 Araneus ventricosus | reverse complement strand
GTTAACATTTGTCTGTATATTAAATTGTATGTATTAAAAAATATACTCTGTATTTCAATAAAAGTAAATTAATATTGTAGCAGTTAAGTAATAATATAAGGATTTAAATTCCCGGTATATAATTCATTTATACATGATTCTTTTATAACAAATTGGAATTTACTATGCTTTTCGATATCTTTGGAAAATTAGTGACTTATCATTCCGCGGATAAATAGCGAAGGAAACAGACACAAACTAGCAGGAGTGGTCTCCCCTAAACTTTCTCGTATACATGTGGAGAAAAAATGAGCTAAAAGGCAGTAAAAAGAACAAGCGTCCCTAATGCAGTGGGAGAAAAAAAAGCTTGGGAATCGGAAGCTTAGAGGCGAAAGGCGTGGGTAGAAGCGGAAAGGATGAGTGCAAGTGAAAGTGATGAGAAAAGACAAATAGGCGATTCTAACACCTTTTATTCGACCGATTGGAACGAAAATAGGGCACGGATCTACAATTACTGTTTGCAGGCCTCATACCAATTTTTATTTATCAAAGTCGAGCCCCAATTTTTATTTATCGCGTTATAATGTTTAGAAGATGCGATTATACAGACCGACAGACAGTCAACCCTTTGACGGATTTGACCCAATCTTTGATACGGGCCTACATTCCTGATGATAAAACTATGTATCAAATTTTATTCATCTAACTATTCAAATTTTTGAATTATAGTGTTCACATGAACTCGGACAGATAGACAGTTCCCGTAGACTGGTTTTGTCCAAAATTTGATAGAAACCTACACATTATGTGTAAAGATCACATATCAAATTTCATCCCCGTGGCTCTAATAGTTTTTGAGTTATCGTGTTCACAGACACACAGACAGACATAATTCTAAAATTGTGTTTTTCGGATTCAGGAAGGTCTAAAACGTGGAGATTCGTCAAAATCTCGAGTTCGAATTTTTTGACGATTACAATATTTTCTCTTTGTATACTTCGTATACGAGAAAAAGTAAAAAATGGAGATTTTCTATAGATAGTAAATTGCATTAGAAACGTTAATTAAAGTCCCTTTGCGAATCCAACCTATAACAGTTTGAAATGGATATTTTCTTTGTTATGTTCGTGAATATTGGCCAAAATGGCTTACCAAAAACGAAATTAACTTGAATTTTTAGTGATTGGTGTAAGTTTCTCAAATCAATGATCCGAATAGTCCTTATTATAAATATACAAAATTTTAAATAAATGTAAGCAATTCATAATCTTTTGGTTGCAACTCAATTGCAATATGTTACAGCGTGTTTTTTAATCTAGAAGAAGTTTCTAAAGATCAGTTTACAAACATGGAAAAGGTAGAGATGTCTGTTAATCGGTTTTGAATAAAAAATGAAAAGATAAGATTCCTCATTATCTTGAATAAGCATAAATAAGAATATTTAGAAAACTAGAAAGAATCCTAATGTAAGGCAAAACTCTTGAGAAAAACTAAATAATTATATTGATTAGTAATAAGACTCTGGTAAAAGAACTGAATGTTTACTCACTTCACATATGAAACATTAACAAGACGTCCTAAATAAATATTAAAGAAAGTTTCTTCTAAAAACTGAAATCTTCCACAGAAATTGATATGTTTCCGTCCCATGTCAATAAAAAAATTATGTAGGTTAAGTACAAATCATGTATAAAATAATTGTTTAATTTGATGGTAGAATTTTTAATTTTATTATTTAGAACATATGAATGTTGCACCATCTTGCATAATTTGATTACAATGATACAATCGCTTTTAGAACGTCCCGACTTTAGATGAATTATTCCGATTTTGTACCATTTCTTAGTATTGTGATGAAAAAATCTATGTAAGTACTGTAAAATAAGACTCTTCGAATACATCTCGAAAAGGAAACCAAATTAATCTAATTAAAAAAAATTCTAAAGTTAAGAATATCGCTGCAGCTAAAAATGAAAATTACTTTTAATTTTCTTGTTTGAATGCTAATAATTGTTAATAAGATTATATGAAAGATAGTTGATAATCCCTTATGAATCCACTTAATTGTATCCTTAGATTTATGAAAACGTTTAATATAATGTTTTTAAAATAAATGTCATTTTACTTCCGGTTTAATTTAAGTTTGATTTAATTCCAAAAAAATCTTATCTCTAAGAAGTTGTCTTAAATCTAATATATTCTCAACATAATCAACACAATAGTTATGCGTCGTGTACAAGAACAATACTTTAGTCCCCTGTATTTTTATATATCGCTTCTACAAAAATTGAACCAAATAGAATTCAATATAATTCAAGTTTACACTATCTTCATTTATCGAAAAAATTTATCACATGCACATAATATTAACAACAGGTAACTCTCCTTGAAAGTTGCTTATTTAACTTTCACTTAATTCTTTTTTATGATGTCTAAAAAACAGACTATGTCAAATATTATTTTCGTTTGTTATGCATTTGCGGAAAAGTTGTTGACAGCATATTTCTTAGAAATCTTTTCAAATTACAAAAACTTTAAAAATAAGAGTAAGTACAATTTGTCCATTCGCTCTATTCTCGGTATCATTAGAATTTTCAAAAAGATGCATATATCTTAGAACACCAAAGCAAGATCTTTTCCCGCCAAAATAAACAAACGAAAGCAAAAGTCAGCAAAGAATCTTTTTTCGGTATCTCATCAGCTTAACAACCTCTCCGAATGTATTATATTCCAAAACCCATTATTTTATTTTCACTTCCTCCTTCGGAAGACATTTTTCTTGGAGAGAATGGGAAAAAACGAACCAAGAATATAATTTAACTTATTCTTGGAAATCCCAGGAATACACCCATGAGAGGAATTCTTTTCCAGTGCAATCCACTGACTCAAGTTTATTGCTGGCATACATCATGCGATGATACTGGATTCCATGAAAAGCTTTTAAATAAGTACTTAAAAAGACAATCTACAAAACGTCATCAATCACTTCTTTAACACACCACATTATTCATAATGCTTTGAGAGACTCTGGTGTTTTATATCTATAAACTTTACATTCCATTCTGCAAAAGATTGCAAACAAATCGTAAGTCTTACCCAAGATATCGAAAACTGATTTATATTTTCCACCATTGTCGTCGTGCAGCACTAAAGTATTTTGTTTTGCTAAATGAACCATCAGTTACCTTTCTGTCAATAGCAGATAAATTAAAGTTATACAGTTTACCAGTTCGGAGCCCATAATCAAAAAAAAAATCAATGTATTTTAGTTTGTAAACAAACGAACAATACCGTCGTCTGAGGCAACCATCAGCTTGTATGTCTGACTTCACTATTAGACGTTTGATGGATAGCAACACCTTTTAATAAAATTTAACAAATGTAAAATAATCCAAGTAGCCAAGATGTCTGTTAAATGACACAGTTCGATGGACAAAATTTCCCTGGATCACCCACAAAATTGAGAGACCATAATATAAGATTAGGAGTTACCTCGCTGGTTTTGAACCAGAATTAACTCTGTAGTGCAGGAAAACTGGAACTGTAATGGCGAATTATCAGCAGCTGTTAGGAACTGTAAGTCATCGAACGGAAACATCGATACATCTTAAATAAAAGCTAGCTTGAAAAACGTGATCGAACGAATTGTCGTCTCATCCAAAAAAAAGAATATGAGGCCTTTCTAGACTCGCATTTTTTTTTTCTCTTGACCGGAATTGGATCGGCATTTTTCAGTCCATCTCCTGATGGCAATTCTTTTTTTTGTTTTTGCAGCTTGTAAACGTGGTGTGTGTCTGTTTCTGCGATACCTTTTCTCATTGAGGTGAGAATACTTGTTGAAAGATCACTGGGCAGTTCGCTTTCCTTCTTCGTGTAGATATGCATAAACTCTCTTCAACTAACTAACAGATATTGTCTGATGTGAAATTTTCGGTTCATTAGAGACGTCACTTTTCCGCACGTTAACAACGGGAAAAGTGACGTTCCCCACCCAACCGGGGTACCTCAGAATAGGCCCCTAGTCTCGTCATGGACGGTCTGATGGAGTTTAAATACTGATTTCGGGCATCACTCATTATTCCTATAGAAGTAGATGCCCTCTCACTGATCGCCAGCGGTTACGAATTAGATGCAGTAAAAAAAAAGAACCCTCGGGCTCAGCTCTAGACATCCATACAGGGCGAAAGTCTTACCAATTTTAGCAAAAATAAGAGGGGTGTAGTACCTTCCAGACAAGCAATAACCATGGAACATAGGGTCGCAATCCACTCTGAGAGGCTAGAAAAGAGTAAAATTAAAATTTTCACATGAACTTACAACACTGTTGGAAAGCGGAATAACGGTACCAAAGTGCACAATCTGATTTATTGAAAACTCACAGCAAGTTCTCAAAGTGGCGACCAGCGACGTGCTGCAAAGTTCACACGGCGAGGAATGACTGGGCAATTCTCTCGGTGTTGTATTAATTTCTGTCTGCGGCAACAATTCAGATCATGAGATATTCAGCCGAGTCTCACAGACGCGTCTCGTAACTAAATATTTCATGTGCCTCCAGAAGAAAAAAATCCAGTGGGTTGGGGTCCGGTGAGCGAGGAGGGAAAGCCACGTCCGATCCATCATTTGGGATAAGGGGAAATTCGTAAAGTGCCGGACTTTTCTGAAAAGTGCTTAGCCCATCGTGCCTAAACCACATGTCTCTGGATGGGAGGGAACGGCTCCGTAACAAACTGGGAAGACCTCTGTTCCAAGAAGATACTGTATGTTGCGTCGGCCAAACGGTCTGGCAAGATGCAAGTGCCTACCACGTGATCACGCTAAGATACCTGCCCAAATGTCGGACGTCAGAGGCGATAACTTGTTCATGCGTTTCGACTCTTTTCTGCCTCTCAGAGTGGAATGCGACCCTATGTTCCATGGTAATTATTGCTCGTCTGTATGGGTACCATCACCCCTCTTATTTTTTGAAAACAATTTAGACTCACCCTGTATACCATGGAAGAAAAAGTGAGCATATTCTGCAGACACCTGTTAACACGTCCAACTTATCTAAACTAGTACGTTAGTCAAATTCTTGAATTAAAATTTTGATGGTAGGTGATTTTAAAAAACGTGTTTCTACGCTTCCCGCCTCCTTTGGATACGCACAGTATTTCTTTAGTCTGCTGTGTTTTACCAAATTTCTCCTTCTAAATCAGAAACTATCGGAATATTTAGATGCAGGTATGCAATCAGGAGCGAATTACTATTATGTGGATTTCAGATTCGCAAATAAAAACTGCACTTTAGTGAACAATTAGTCATGCTAAATAGAACACATTGCAACCAACCCCTTACAAAATAGACTTATAAATTGCAATAATTATTTTGGGAAAATGCAGCATTGGAATTTTTTTTCAGTAATACTTCGTTAAAAAAGTTATAATCTAAAATGTTGGGTCCATATTGTATCACCAAGTCTATCTACAATTTACTCATTTGTTTATATAGATCTGTATATCACTTTCACAAAGAGGCTGAGGTGGTCGGTTGGTAAGGATTCAGCTTCGGGACCAGACGGTCCGAAGTTTGGAACCCGATTCCACCGAGGTTTCGTTGTTTATGCGGGCCTTGTGCATGTTAAATCTGACGTCGAAGGTCCCTCTGGAGTGGCGAGAAAGTTTGGAGAGTGGGGGTGTAGACTCGGATGCTTTTATCAACAAATAAATAATACAAATACAGGGTTATCCTAAATTATTCATCGGGTTTCAAAACAATGTGCATTGAGAGGTATACGGCTTACAAAGACGGGTGATACATGACAAGAAACATACACTCCCCAAATTTAAAAACCCACCTCGTGGCTCGCGTGCTCGCTAGATGGCAGGCCTGCAGCGACACTGTACAAGATGGCGGCAATGCAGGAGAAGAGTTTTTGTGTGTTGGAATATGCGAAATGTTCTTCGGTTACTAGCGTTCAGCGTGTTTTCCTACGCAAATACCGAAAAGCTGCACCAGGTCATTTGCAGTATGTACCACAAATTTGGAGAGTGCATGTATCTTTTCATGTATCACCCGTCTTTGTACGTCGTATACTTGTAAATAAACAGTCCTTTGACACCCGATGAATGATTTAGGTTAACTCTGTATATGGAAACCACAATTATAAGAAAAATTCACAATCACTATATTTCTTTCCTATATGTTTATATATTTTTATGGGAAACAAATTAACAACACTGCTGAATTGCGGAAGCTTGTTCCTAAAATTAATGAATGGCACACACTTTTCGCAAGCTTAAATAGATGAGACTTGATTAGAATGTTTACTCTCATGCATATTGCCACGGCCATCATTTTAACTTATGTTCCATTCAGAGCTTTAAATGAATGTTATTCAAACATTCCTCGTCATTGTTGGGATCGGAATTGATTTCGCTGAGAAAGTCTTTGAAAGGGATTCCCGAGTCACTTCCGAACAATGGTGGCTCAGCTTTCAATTCCGGAAATTGCTCAAAGACGAAAGAACATGACATTATTAAAAGGAGAACTTGGAAAAATCCTTTGAAATTTTCACCGAATAATAATGCAAAATAGCCGACAGAAACAAATGAATACAGTTACAAGATGCAGATTTTTACTGGGTGTTTAAATTCATACGCACATACATTTCGTGTTTTAAATCGTTAATTTGGATCTGAACTTTATGTAAACTGTTTGCAAATTTCAAGAGTTGTAAACCACACGTAAAACTATACAGCAGTTTCCCTCAAAACTTCATATAAATTTACTAATACTTTTTCCGAGATTTAATTAGACTTTTCTAGAAACATGAATATGCAGTCGATCACCCATAATCTCTTTATAGAAAATTGCAAACACCCTCTTAGAATAATAAATTGAGGCTCACGAAGATATCTGGGGGAATTGAATGTACTGTTCAGCAACGGATTCAGAGACTACCACTTTTGGACGATTTTACACCGGAAAGGGGTGTCAGGCAATGAGTCATATGAGCGCATTTCCGGAGTTCTTTGTTAGATCACGCTCAGTAAAATGTAAACATCACCCTTCCATTCTTCACTTTCCCCTATTTTTAGGAAAATAACTCCGCCCGGCGCATGAGCAAGACCGCGGAGGGTTTCCGAATCTGTTGCTATACAATAGTCTTACATTCATAATAAATATTATAAGAAAATAATTAAAATTTACGACAATCGAGTAAACTGAAGTAATTGTTTTTTTATACTTGTTATAAGCCTTTTATGCTTAAAAGTCATTGTCTCTCTCTTCAAATATAGTAGTAATATGCAGTTAATTTGTACGGTAGATTAGGAGTATAGAAAGTTTGATATTTTGATGAGGATGTTTCCAAGTTAAAACATCAAACTTTCTATACTCCTAATCTCCCAATCTAAGAAAAAATATCACCTCATGAACTTGTCTTTTTAGTTTCATTCACAACTTGTTTCCTAAGTATCTTTCATTAATGAAATTATATCAAGTAACCTGTCATGTTTAACTTTTCTCCTTTTCTAAAAATATCCCATTACAGGGGATATTTTATTTTGTTACCGATTTTTCTTGTAAAGCAAGTTTGTTGGTAACTATTCAGATAATTGGAACTGACAAAGCTGTCAAATGCCGTTGTACATTGCTTTAACAAGAATTAAGATGGAATCTCTAAGCTCTTATAAGTGCTTTCGTTACACTCATTTTTAGTTCATTTTATTTTCAGAAATTCTATTCAATAAATTCAAAATGAAAGTGTTAAGACTGTATTTAAAATGAATTCACAAACGTAACGAAGAAGATACAATTGTTCTGATACCTTTAACTTATTATAAGTAATCAATCTGAAATCAAATAATTAAATAGAAAACTAATCTTTAAATTCCAATGCATTAGAAAAAAGAATTTTTCACTTCATAGGTAATAGAAGATTTGAAACAGCAACTTATCATTGGCTAAAAGCTGTTTTGACGGGTTTCCAATTTAATGGAACTGAATATAAATTTGGTAAGGGATCGAAACTCATAAGCAATCAGCTTGAAGCGACAGTTTAACTGGGGTACTAAATGAATCAATTAATATCAGACTGACTGAAGACTGGTAATTGAACAGACCGATGAAATTTAAACATTACGGTTGAATATGATTATCAAACTCTTTATGATATAACCTTCCTAATGAATTTACTGTATTACTCTTATTAACATTTGTATTAAATATTTCTTCAAAAACATGATTTTGAAGTTTCGAAAATTACTTCTGCCCCTTTATTTTTATTTGTCTATTTTTATTTTCAGAACATTTTATTGATATAAAGTATATGCGTTAATTATTACATTGAATTGTGAATAATATAATAGCCCAGATCTGTCTCTCGGTAACGCTCTGACGTCACCAACAATAAAACTCGCGCCATAGCACTGCGAGACGTTAAACAGCATTATTTCATTGTTAGAGAACGTAAATTTCATTAGTTTTAAATTTAAAAGAGTAATTGTCGTTCTCATATCGAATTTAATAGCTCTAAAATAGTGAAATAAAATTTGCTATCCATTGATATAAAATTTATCTCGCTTTAATCAATAGTTACAGAGAAATTTTAAATTATATTAATCATATATTTCAAATTAATTTCCGTTTTTTAATAGAAAGTGGTAAATTACGTCAGTGGCATATCATGCGCGTGATATAGTTTGAATGCCACGATGCATCTGATTATTTATTGCAATCGTGATAGTATAATTTGATAATATTTTTTAACAATGTTAAAATTTACACAAAGACATCTGAAGTACAAGAAAAATTGTTAAACATCGAAAAATACTTCACCTGGATGTTGTTTACCAAGAAATTTTTTGAATAAGGAAATATGTAAATAATATGTAAATAAAAATATTTTCCGTCATAATACATGTTTATTTTATTTGTTTTCAATCAATATTAAACATTTCTCTCGTATATTATATATATATATATATATATATATATATATATATATATATATATATTTAAAGACGTCAGATTTGACGGTAAATCTCTCGAATTAAGAGTCACCGACATACCATGACGTGTGATTATCTAATTGTGAATAAAGCAATATATCGAGGAGTTCTAACATTAATCGTCTGCATAATTTTGTAATTGACTTTTCAATTATTTCCTTGTGAGACCAAATTTTATCGTAGGGGAATTCAATTAATTACGTGTTAAATTTAAGTCAATGTAATATACAATCTTTTAGCATCGTAGTATTTACTGTTTTTCTCTTTAGAAGTTTGACAGATAAAAGTGCTTATCTTTCAAAAATCGTCTTTTATTTGTAACCTCAAACTCAGACAGTTCTCTATATGTTTGCTTTTAGAACGATTTCAACAATATTTCGACTTTTTGCGACCAAAGATTAATCATCAAATTGTTAAAAGAAAGTAATGAATTTATAAATATTAAAGACAAATTTATCTGGATATTCCTCACAGTTTATTTCAAGATACTTTTGAACTCTTAATTTTAATTAAAAACTTTTGAAAACGTTTTTTGGTCAAGAGATATGTATACAATTTTTCATTGGTCTTGCTTCTTCTGTGAGTACTTTATAAATTTTCAATTAAAATGATGAACTGGGCATTATTTTTCCGCAATACAAGGTCTTTCGAAATCATATGCAGCATAGAGAAAAATATTGTTTTTTCACTTTTTTCCCAAAGATGTTTCTTCTTGCTGTTTTATGATTAAGAAAATGGTTAACCTTTTAAAAGTTCTTGAAAAGAAATTTATGAAGATGTTGGTTAAAATCAAAAATCCCCGAGAGCTTACAAAAAATCAATTCAGAGATTTTGGTTATTTAACAAAGTTTAGCTCAAAATTATTAAAACCTGAATATATAATTAAAATCTTTTTAAAAGTTAATTTACTTAAGTTTCCTTTTCCTTTCTTTCAACCTTTCGTAATCTATGAATGCTTTAATAAGATAAACATAACGTTCAAATATAGATGCATCCCTTTTTACTTGTAGGTGTGAATTAATATTACTTTAATAGAATTAATGAAGCCTTAAAGTTGATTGTTTCTTGCATAGCTACCTAATTAAGATTTTAATAAGGCTTCCATATAATGAAATGGGATGGAAGGTTGGAACTTTTACAAAAGAAACATTGTGCTGAAAGGCCGTGAGCTTTTCTCTCGTAGAGTTAACGAACCTATCGTCGCTATTATATCAAAATATCGTATGGCAAAAAAGACAAAGAGCAAAACTTACGAAATTTAGCTGTAATGACCAAAATGTAAAGCACTTTTCGACCAAAATGTAAAGCACTTTTCGACCAAAATGTAAAGCACTTTTCGACCAAAATGTAAAGCCCTTTTCGACCAAATTGTAAATCACTTTTCGACCAAAAATAAAGCATTTTTAAAAATATTCTTCACGATTTATACTGAAAAAGAGAGGATAACTTTTATAACGGCTCATTTTCATACTTTACTTCATTAAACTTTTTTCATTCTATTAATTTATTTAACAGCTATTTTGTTGTTATTCAAGGGAATCTAAAATTAAAAAACACATCAAACAATATCCATATGCAGCAAATATGCAGCAAAAGAAAATCACATAAAAGTTCCTAACAAGAATGTTTCTATACGATGTTAATCGAGTGAGAAAAATCAATTCGTATTTCTTTATTTATCAAAAGGAAGGATGAAGATAAAAAAAATGCAGAAAGGTAGATCTAAAAGAAAGGTAGATTTTGTTATAGAAATGCAAAATTTATTTAACAATGCAGCATCATCTAAATTTGTAAAAGGCCACATTGCATCATGCTTGACATATGGCATTTTGCGTCAACATAACAATTTAAGAGCAGATGTAGCTAACCTATACAGGTATGATTTTTGCATCAATAAAATGCTTTATAAAGTTTACATAAGACGCTGTGTAATAATTGTGACGATATGTAGGGCATATGATTTTGATTTTATAACGCAAAAAATGATGCGAAGTATTTATATAAGAGGATGAAGAGTATAGGAACTTTATATAAAATATTATAATTTTCGAATTAATTGTTGTAACATCAATACCTGCTTAATAACTTTCAAAATTTTTCCTCAAAAGTGTAAATTAAATTTATTGAAAACATGAGATTTTAGAAAAGCTAAGTATAAAGTAAAAATTCTAAACACCATCAATGCAATGAGCAAATATTTAATTCTGAAAGGGTCAATAAATTAAGAAGTGAAATCAAGGTGCCTAGAACATGCGTGCTACGAGTATTCGTTTTCTATTTTTACTAGTTTCTAAACTGAGTTATTGTTATCGGCAATAAGGAATAATAACTCCATCTTAAGTCCTAATACTTTTGCTTTATTTCTCGAAAATGGAACATAGTATAACCCTTGTAACATTCATAAAGACATTCATCAATGATGAAGATGCGATTGACGTATTTTGTAAGAAAAAATCAAGATATTGGCCCCGGCTATTTGGCAATTTGTGACGACGACGAAACTTTTTGTTTAAAAAATGAACCAATTTTAATTGAATGTATAGTTTTTAAAGTTAAAAATACTAAGTATCCTTCACGGATTCCTAGATCCACCCCCTGTATATATACAATACATTTTATTAATTTGAAATTAATAATTAATTTAATTAAAAAATTCTTAATTTTTAAGAGTTAAAAACAAGGAAAGCATTTTTCCATAGTAGCCCCCTCTTTCTTAACTGATTCCTAGACCCGCCCTTGATGGGCACCAGCTAATGGATTTCAGAGGTCATTTATCCCACACAAAAGGAAACCTCACAACGTACAAACTATCAAATGATTCTTGGAAATCCTCATTTCAGTCATGCTCCAATCAAATAGCCAGAAGTGACTTAGAAATTGCTTTAATGATCCCTATCTAATCGTTCAAATAAATTAAAGGCAATTTTATAGTGTGTGTGTGTGTGTGTGTGTGTGTGTGGTAGTGTATGCGTATGTATGTAATAACCTACCTTAATTTTATCCAAATTTGTATTTACAATTTTAAAACCTTAATGTATCCAAAATCATCTTTCAAAAACTCCAGCTTCTGTTCCGCCTTAGAGTGATATTAAATTCCCATTTTGGCATACTTATTACTAATGATAATCGCTTTCACGTGCCACAGAAATCATTTGACGGCGTCTTTGGCACCCAGACTCTTTTCCTCAACGCCTACGTAACTTATTAAAAATAATTAATATTTTGACTTTCACGTGTAATATATTCCTCTTAGCTAGAGAATAGGATTTTCTGTGACCATTCTGCTTTAACCTAAACGAATTTACATCCACCACTCTCCATTGATAATAAAATAAAGGTAGTTATGCTTGGCCTGTTTATTTTCAACGACTACAACCACGAAACGTTAATATAATAAATTTAATTAATTTGAAATTAATACTTTAATTTTTGAGTTAAAACATGCGGAAAACATTTTTCATAGTAGTCCTCTTGATTCCTAAACCCTCTGATGGGCACCAGCTAATCTATGGATTTCTAGATACATTCTGCCAAAAGAAATCACAAAATTCCATAAAATGATTCAA
Organism: Araneus ventricosus; assembly: GCA_013235015.1. Taxonomy (NCBI): domain Eukaryota; kingdom Metazoa; phylum Arthropoda; class Arachnida; order Araneae; family Araneidae; genus Araneus; species Araneus ventricosus. The sequence continues at coordinate 308,467 of BGPR01001060.1, read as the reverse complement.
ATCTCTATTTACTATGTCTAGTCAAGCCAGAAGTGGCCAGAAATTGCTAATGTCCCTATCTAATTGTTCAAATAAATTAAATAGTACTCTATCGCAAGCATTTTATTAATATTTGTCCACTTTTTTTATTAAATATTGCTATAAAAAAAGATAGAATTTCAAAACATTTATATCAAATAACATATAATATTTTCATTTTAAAAGTCCTATTCTACCTTCTGTCTAAACCACAGTCCCGGTGTCGGCCATTAATGCCTGTTTCTTTTTTTATCAGGATGCACCATTTCCCGGATATTGAGCCTGCTTTTTCTGAAATGGTGAATTGGAAATTTGGAGGTCTTCGAACCGTCCTGTCTGTAAAGAACAAAAATTTATAGAACACTTGCAGCCGAAAAGAGCAATACGTAACTGGAATCGAAGTTT
>BGPR01001060.1:261906-308019 GCA_013235015.1 Araneus ventricosus | reverse complement strand
CGTCGGTGACTTAATTATAGAGATTTTATCAAATTCTGATGTCTTTTTAAATATATATATATATATATATATATATATATATATATATATATATATATAATAAGGCGAAGAAATGCTATTAATTGAGAACAAATAAACTAGCAGTATTATGACTGGAAAGATATTTTATTTACATATATTATTTACATATTTTCTATTCAAAAGAATTTTCAAAACATTAACAGTGAAGATTTTTCGATGCTTGTACATAATTTTTTCTTGTACTTCGATGTCTTGTGTAAATTTTAACTACTGATAAAAATATTATCAAATTATACTATCGTTGCAATAAATAAATCAGATGCATCGGCATTCAAACTATCTTCACGCTGATATGCCACTGACGTAATTTTACCACTTTCTATTAAAAAAAATCTGAATTAATTTGAAATAAAGACTTACTGTAATAAAATTCTGTAATCATTGATTAAAAGCAGAGATAAATTTTATATTATGATAGTAAAATTTTATTTCATGTTTAGACTATTAATTCTGATATGGAGAATGACAATAATCTTTGAATTCTAAAGCACATGAAATTTGCATGTCTCTACTGCATGAAATAATGCTGTTACGCGTCTCACTTAGTGCTGAGTATATAGTTGTTACGCGACGTAGAGCAGATTCTGAGATGAGATCTGGCTTATAATTATTACGAATTCATGAATAATTTAACATTACACTTATATCAATAAAAAATGTTCTGAAAAATAAAAATAGATGTCAAGAAATAAGTAAGGAATAATTTTTCAAGCTATAGTCATGTTTTTGAAGAAAATATTTAATACAAAATGTTAATAAGAGTAATATGCAAATTCATTGGAAGGTTATATCTAAGCAAAGAGTTTGGATAATCTTGGTTCAACTGCCGTATGTTTTAAATTTCATTTCGTGTTTACATTACCAGTCTTCATCAGTCTGATTAATGGTTAATTGATTCATTTAGTACCTCCCAGTTAAATTGTCGTTTCAAGCTGATTGTTTATGAGTTTCTGATCCCTTACCAAATTTATATTCAGTTCCATTAAATTGAAACCTGTCAAACAGTTTTAGCTAATGATAAGTTGCTGTTTCAAATCTTATTACCTATGAAGTGAAAATTTTTTTTTTCTAATGCATTGAATTTAAAGATGGTTTTCTATTTAATTATTTGGATTTATCGATTACTTTAGTAATAAGTTAAAGGTATCAGAACAATTGTATTCTTTCAAGTCATGTTTGTGAATTACTTTAAATACAGTTCTAATAATTTTCATTTTTAATTTATTGAATAGAATTTCTTGAAAATAAATGAACTAAAAAATGAGTGTAACGAAAGCACTTATAAGAGTTTAGAGATTCCATCTAATTTTATAAAAGCAATGTACAACGTTATTTGACAGTTTTGTCAGTTCCAATTATCTGAATAGTTACCAACAAACTTGTTTTTACAAGAAAATCATAATAAAAATAAAATATCCTGTGTAATGGGATATTTTAGAAAAGGAGAAAAGTTAAACATGACAGGTTACTGATATAATTTTCTATCTTTAATGAAAAGATACTTTAGGAACAAGTTGTGAATAAAACGGTGACAAGTTCATGAGGTGATATTGATGATTAGAGTATAGAAAGTTTTACGCGAATCCTTGGAAACATCCTCATCAAATATCAAACTTTCTACCTAATCTGTCGTGCACAAATTAACTGCATATTACTATATGAGAGAGACAATAACTTTTAAGCATAAAAGGTCATATAATAAGTATAAAAAACAATTACTTCAGTTTACTCGATTGTCGTAAATTTTAATTATTTTCTTATAATATTTATTATGAATGTAAGACTATTAGAGATAACAGATTCGAAACCCTCCGCGGTCTGCTCATGCGTCAATATGGAGTTATTTTCCTAAAATAGGAAAGGAAGAATGGAAGGGTGATGTTTACATTTACTGAGCGTGACCGCAACAAAGAAACCTGGGAAATGCGCCATGTGACTCATTGCTCGGGATGCCCCTTTCTCCGGTGTAAAATCGTCCAAAGTGTGTAGTCTCTGAAACTGCTGCTGAACAGTACATTCAATCTCCCCAGATATTCCCGTAGCCTCCCACCTATTATTCTAAGAGGGTGCTCTGGCACCTTCATAAAGAGATTATGGGTATCACCCTGCATATTCATGTTTCTAGAAAAGCCCAATTAAATCTCGGAAAAGTATTATAAATTTATATGAAGTTTTGAGGGAAACTGCTGTATAGTTTTACGTGTGGTTTACAACTCTTGAAATTTAAACAGTTTACATAAAGTTCAGATCCAAATTAACGATTTAAAACAATGAAATGTAAGGTGTGCGTGCATGAATTTAAATAATTCCAGTAAAAAATTCGTATCTTGTAACTGTCTATTTACTTCTAAAAAAAATGTGTATTGGTTTTGCATTATGCCTATTCGGTGAAATGTGCGATTTTTCCAAGTTCCTCCTTTTAATAATGTGTCATGTTCTCTTTCGTCTTTGATAACCTGAATTGAGCTGAGCCACCATTGTTCGAAGTGACTCAACTTTCAAAGACTTTCTAAATGAAATCAATTCCTGATCCCAACAATGATGAGGAATGTTTGAATAACATTCATTTAAAGCTCAATGGAACATAAGTTAAAATGATACGTGGCAATATGCATGAGAGTAAATATTCTAATCAAGTCTCATCTATTTAAGCTATGAAAAGTGTGTGCCATTCATTAATTTAGAACAAGCCTGCAATTCAGCAGGTTGTTAATTTGTTTCCTATAAAAATAATATATATAAACATATAGGAAAGAAATATAGATTGTAAATTTTTTCTTATAATTGTATTTATATATAGAGTTAATTTAATCATTCATCGGTGTCAAAGGACTGTTTATTTTACAGAGCATGATCACAAAGACGGTGATACATGAAAGATACATGCACTCTCCAAATAAATTTCAGGTACATACTGTAAAATGACCTTGGTAGCTTTCGGTATTTGCAGGAAAACACGCTGGAACGTGCTAGTAAACCGAAGAACATTTCCCCGCATATTCCAACATTACCAAAAAACTCTTCTCCTGCATTGCCGCTATCTTGTACAGTGTCGCTGCAGGCTCCTGCCATCTAGCGAGTTAATGCTTGTTTCACGAGGTGGTTTTAAATTCTAGAGTGTATGTTTTTGTCATGTATCACCCGTCTTTGTAAGCCGTATACCTCTCAATGCACATTGCTCTTGAAACCCGATGAATAAATTTCTAGATAACCCTGTGTATTTGTATTATTTATTTGTTGATAAAAGCATCCGAGTCTACACCCCACTCTCCAAACTTTTCGCCACCTAGAGGACCTTCGACGTCAGATTAACATGCACAAGGTCTGCATAAACAACGAAACCTCAGGTGGAATTTGGTTCCAAACTTCGGACCGTCTGGTCCCGGAAGCTGAATCCCACCAACCGGGACTAAATTCTTCAGCCTCTTTGTGAAAGTGATATACGATCTATATAAACAAATGAGTAAATTGTAGATAGACTTATGATACAATAGGACCCAACATTTAGGGATTATAACTTTTTTAACGAAGTATTACTGAAAAATTCCAATGCTTATTTTCCCAAAAGTCATTATTGCAATTTATAAGCTCCATTTGTATAAGTTACAGAATGTGTTCTATTTAGCATGTGAATTAATTGTTCAATTAGTGTGCAGTTTTTATTTGCGAATCTGAACCACATAATAGTACTGTCTCTATCATTACCTAAAATCTAAATATTCCGATAGTTTCTGATTTGTAATGAGAAATTTGGTAAAACACAAAGTGACTGTTGAAATACTGTGCGTATCCAAAGGAGGCGGGAAGCGTAGAAACACGCTTTTTTAAAAATCACCTACCATCAAAATTTTTAATTCAAGAATTTGACTAACGTACTAGTTTAGATAAGTTGGACAAGCACGAGGGTGTCCGCAGAATATGCTCTGTACTTTTCTTCCGCTAGTATGGCAGGGTGAAATTCCAAATTGTTTCAAAAAAATAAAGAGGGTGATAAATGGCTATTAAATGAGCAATCACTATGGAACATAGGCCTGCATTCCACTTCTGAGAGAGAAAGAGTCGAAAACGCATGAACAAGTTATCGCCTCTGGACGTCCTAAACATTTGGGCAGGTATCCAGGATCACGGTAGGCACCTCTGCATCTTGCCAGACCGGTTTTGGCTGACGCAACATACAGCATCTCTTGGAACAAGTGCTTCCCAGTTTGTTGGTGGCCAGTTCCTGCTTCCCATCCAGAGAGACATGTGGTTTAGGCACGATGGTTTCTCCTCACACTTTTCCAGCAACCCTGCACTTACTGGAATTTCATGGTTATCCCAAATGATGGATCGGATGGCTTTCCTCCCTGCTCACTGACCCCAACCCACTGGATTTTTTTTTTTTTCTTTCGGGAGGCACACAATGAAATATTTAGTGTAATGAGACGTCTGTGACCCTGGCTGAATATCTCAAGAGAATCACAGAAAGGCTGCAGACGAAATTAATACAACACTGAGAGAGGCACCAGCTGCCCTTCTTCGCCGGTGAACTGTGCAAACGTCACGCATGCCACTTTGAGTAATTTGCTGTGAGTTTTATCTGATCAATAAATCAGATTGTGCAACTTTTGCACTGTTCATTCAAGCTTCCTTGCAACAAAAATAGGCACCATGCTGAAATTTTTTACTTACTTTTCTCGCCTCAGAGTGGGATTGGCACCCTATGTTCCATGGTACTTATTGCTGTCTGGATGGGGTACTTATCACCCTCTTATTTTTGTAAAAATTTTAGACCTGCCCCTGTATAGAGGATTGTTCAGAGCGAGCACAGCTGAGGTTTGTCTTTTTAAGCTGTAACGCACTGCAACTGCTAGGGCGACCGTGAGAGGGCGTCTACTATATAGTGAATCAGCGGAAGTGATGCCTTGAAACGAGTATTTAAACTCACTGAACCCGTCCATACTCATAGAAACGAGATTAAAGTTTATTTGCATTTCTGACATGTAGGAGACGTCAGCTCTTCCCTGCTGTTAACGTGCGGAAAAAGTGTGATGTCTCCGCACCTAAACTGGGGGGCAACAGACCCGTAGATAACGACTAGTTAGGCAATATGAGAGTTTATACTGGCTTATGCTACTCTATAACGGGCTTTGCCAGTGATCTTTAAACAAAATTTCTCACCAATGCACAAGAGAATGAAACAAACATCCTACGTTACAAGCTGCTTAAAAAAACAAAAAAAATTGCCACCAGAGATGGACTAGGAAAAATTCATGATCCACTGTCAAGAGAAAAAAATGGCAACGTCCTAGAAAGGCTCCCCATATTCTTTTGATAACGACTACCTGCTTTGAATTTGCTTTTTCAACTGGCAAAACCAGTTTGAGATGCCAATGATACTGTTCATTATTCTTAGCTCTGTACAAGCTACATCACAAAGTGCAAAGTTCCTGCCTTTCCTGCTACAAGAGTTATTCTTCAGTTCAACTAGTTTCAGCGAGAATGCTCCCAATTCATATTATGTAGATTCCTAATTTTGTGGAATGATCCAGGAAGCACATCGCATCGAACTGTGTCATTTAGCTCTACATCTTATTTCTGTTATTTTACATTGTTGAATGAAGAAGATTATTTGCCATCCATCAAACGTCTACTTGGCTCCTTAGGTGAAGTCAGACATACAAGCTGATGGTCATGCCTCAGACGACGTGTTAATTTCTCTGTTTACCTTACAAACTAAAAAAGCCATTTTATTGATTTTTTTTTGATTATGGGCTCGAACTGCAAAGCTGTATAACTTGGTTTTATCTGCTATTGACAGAAAGGTACTGATGGTTCTCATTGTAAAACAAAATATCACTTCTAGTGCCGTACGACGACAATGAATTCGGAAAAATATAACCAGTCTCCATTTTTCGATATCTTGGAGTAGGCTTTGCCGATTTGTTTGCAATCTTGCAGAAATGTCGTAAAGTTTATAGATATAAAACAATTAGAGTCTCTCAGCATTATGAATACTGTGTAAGCAAAAGAAGATTGATGACGTTTGTAGATTGTCTTTTAAGCAATTTCTTATTTTAAAAGCTTTTCATGGAATCCAGTATCGCATGATGTATGCCAGCAATAAATTGAGTCAGTGGATTGCACTGAAAAGAATCTCCTATGCAGGTATCTCTTGGATTTCCAACATCAAGTTAAATTATATTCTGGTTCTGTTTTTCCCTATTTCAAGAAAATGTCTCCGAAGGATAGTGAAAATAAAATAATGGGTTTTGGAATATAATACATTCGGAGAGTAGTTGTTGCTTGATGTAGAGGATACCGAAAAAGATTCTGTTGACTTTTGCTTTCGTTTGTTTATTTTAAGGGAAAAGATCTTGCTTTGGTAGTTCTAAGATATATGCATCTTTTGAAATTTAATATTACCGGAGAATAGATGAATGGACAAATTGTACTTTACCTTATTTTAAAGTTTTGTAATTTCAAAAGATTTCTAAGAAATATGCTGTCAACAACTTTTCCGCAAAATGCATAATAAACGAAAATAATATTTATTATAGTCTGTTTTTTAGACATCATAAAAAGAATTAAGGAAAGTTAAATAAGCAACTTTTCAAGGAGAGTTACCTGTTGTTAATATTATGTGTATATGTGATAAATTTTTTTTCTGATAAAATGAAGATAGTAAACTTGAATTGCTATTGAATTCCTATTTGTCTACCTCTTTGCAGATGATATATAAAAAATACAGTGGGACTAAAGTATTGTTCTGTACACGACGCATAACTATTGTGTTGATTGGTGTTGAGAATATATTATTTAAGATAAATTCTTAGATAAGATTTTTTTGGGAATTAAATCAAACTTAAATTAAACTGGAAGTAAATGACATTTATTTTAAAAACATTATTAAACAAGTTTTCATAAATCTAAGGATACAATTAAGTGGATTCCATGGGTGATTATCAACTATCTTTCATATAATCTTATTACCACTATTAGCATTCAACAAGAAAATTAAAAGTAATTTTATTTTTTAGCTGCAGCGATATTCTTACTTTGTAATTTTTTAATTAGATTAATTTAATTTCTTTTCGAGATGTATTCGAAGAGTCTATTTGCCAGTACTTACACAGATTTTCATCACAATACTAAAGAAATGGTACAAAATCGGAATAATCCTAATTAAAGTCGGGATGTTCTCAAAAGCGATTAAAATAATAACTAAATTATGCAAGATGTGGTGCAACATTCATATGTTCTAAATAATAAAATTAAAAATTCTACCATCAAATTAAAGCCACCATTTTATACATGATTTGTACTTAACCTACATAATTTTTTTTTATTGACATGGGACGGAAAACATATCAATTCTCAGAAGATTTCTGGGGCTTTAGAAGAAACTTTCTTTAATATCATTTAGGACGTCTTGTTAATGTTTCATATGTATGAGTAAACATTCAGTTCTTTTTTTTACCAGAGTTCATTAATAATCGTTATACTATTTGCTTTTTCTCAAGAGTTTTACCATATTAGATTCTTTCTAGTTTTCAACATTCTTATTTATGCTTATTCAAGATAATGAGGAATCTATCTTTTCATTTTTTTATTCAAAAACCGATTAACAGACATCTCTACCTTTTTCCATGTTTGTAAACTGATCTTTAGAAACTTTCTAGATTAAAAAACACGCTGTAACATAATAAAAATTGAGTTGCAAAACTACAAAAGATTAAGTGAATTGCTTGCATTTATTTTAAAAATTTTGTATTTATAATAAGGACTATTCGGATCATTGATTTGAGAAACTTACACCAATCACTAAAAATTCAAGTTAATTTTCGTTTTGGTAAGTTTTCATTTTGGCCAATATTCACGAACATAACAAAAGAAAATATCCATTTCAAACTGTTATAGGTTGATTCGCAAAGGGACTTGCATCAATCGCTTCTAATGTAATTACTATCTATAGAAAATTCCATTTTTACTTTTTTCGTATACGAAGTATACAAAGAGCAGTGTTATTGTAATTGTCAGTACCCGAACTCGAGATTTTGACGAATCTCCACAATTAGACCTTCCTGAACTGAAAACACAATACCCTTAGAATTATGGTTCAATTCGTAGTGTCTGTGAACACGATAACCCAAAAAACTATTAGAGCCACGGGGATGAAATTTGATATGTGATCTTACACATAATGTGTAGAGCTATCAAATTTTGGACAAAACCAGTCTACGGGAACTGTCTATCTGTCCGCTGGAGTTCGCGAACAATCATAATTCAAAATTTGAATAGTTAGATGAATAAAATTTTACAAGAAGGTTTTATCATCAGGAAATGTGGTACCGCATCAAAGATTGGGTCAAACTGTCAAAGGTTGACTGTCTGTCGGTCTGTACCCCATCTTCTAAAGTAATATAAACGCTGATAAATAAAAATTGGGGCTCAGACTTTGATAAATAAAAATTGGGTGTTGAGTGCCTGCAAACAGTACCAGGTATCCGTGCCCGCTTTCGTTCCACCCCGGTCGAATAAAAGGTGTTAGAATCGCCTATTTGTCTTTTCTCATCACTTTCACTTGCACTCATCCTTCCCGCTTCTACCCACGCCTTCGGCTCTAAGCTCCATCCTGCTTTTCCCCAATTTAATAGGGACGCTTGTTCTTTACCGCCTTTAGCCTGCCTATTTTCTCCACATGTATACGAGAAAGTTTTAGAGACCACCTGCTAGTTTGTGTCTGTTTCCCTTCGCTATTTATCCGCGGAATAGATAAGTCACTAATTTTCCAAAGATATCGAAAAGATAGTAAATTCCACTTCATTATAAAGAATCATGTATAAATGAATTATATACTGGAATTCTTAAATCCTTATATTATTACTTAACTGCTACAATATTAATTTCATTTCTTTATTGAAATACAGAGTATATTTTTTTAATATTATTACACTCTTAATATACAGACAAATGTTAACGGAATAATTAAACGTTGAAAAAGATAAGACGTGTAAAAGTTTTCACGGGAATTTAATTCAAAGGAGGAAAAATAAGGCTCTTCTATCCTTGCCTCTCTACTTAAGAACACGAAAAAATAATCCTATAAGATTGAGAAACTTTGTTCGTCCGGATGCTTTTTTTAGAAAATCTATTCAATCTTCAAGCACGCATATAGGTAAGCAACAAATTGAAGTCCACCATTGTTTCTGTCTTAGTAGTCGTTTTCTTTTGAGAAGCCTTCAAATGATTTTCTTAATTACTTGCAAGCATGAACTTGTATTTTTTTTGGAAAAATCAAACTCTACTCTAGGTTTACCAGATAAGATATTATGTTGAAGTTCTCTTTAATGAGCAAGAAGTATTTAAAGAATGGTTAAAATGAAACTAGAAGCCTGTTTCTTTTTCTTCTAGTGGTACAAAAAAAGACGTACCATGGGAAAGCAGACAATAGAAGAAAAATGCTTACAAAATTAATGTGAGCTTCCTGCTATATTTTTTGCTTTGATAGTTAATCAGATGCAGAAAAATATCTGGAATAACTATTAAAAAGCATGCTGTAATTTTAACTTCGCTGGCTATCATGTGGGGTTCTAAATTGTAATATGAAGTAATTAGAAAAATGTGTTGTAGAATCACAAGGTTTCATTTATTTCTTACCATGCTTAATCAGGTAGCAGAAATGGTATGCGTGAGCTTTATTAACGAATTTTCTGAGAATAACAAAAATATTAATTAAAATATATCAATTATATGTAAATAAAATAGCTAAATATATTAATATAATTTTAATTAGATTTACTCACAATGCGAACTAAGATGAATGAGTCTGGTGCTAACAGAAAAAAGGATTATATTCATTATACAAAGTTTAGGAAGTAACAGAAACCTACTTTAAGTTGTGATATACGAACTAGTTATATTACGGTGCTATTACGATTATTTCAATCAGTATAAGAATTGTCTTTAACTTTAGGAGTCGCAATTACGCGATATGAAATAAATTCAAAGTTTGAAATGACACGAGGCTCCAGTTTTATTACGGCCCCTTTGTAACGCTGATGGTTAAGTAGAAATTCAAACATTAAACATCTCGACTTCCGATTTTTCATCTCATGATTTGTTAGAAGTCCCCCATCATTTATACACAGGAATAATAGGGAAAGATATATCCAAACTTCTAAGCCAAAAAGACACAAACTAGAATGACTGGCCGCCACAGACAGTTAAATCGGAATATGCGGCAATGGTAAATGAAAAGTACGGCCAGCTACGGCGCGCTAAGTAAAGCTAGTATTTCTTTCGGAAGTGTGGCACTTGAATGGAGAAAAGACCTTTCACCTTTTAATTACAAGAAATAAACTGCAAACTTCCCATCTTCGTACTAACGTTGCCCTTTGAGAGGAACATGTACATAAATATGAAATTGAGACAGTGTACACGCGTACAAGCACACACACGCGTACAAGCACACACACGCGTACAAGCACACGCACGTATATGTACAAGGGCACACACACGCACAAGCACATACACACACAAGCACACAAACACGCGTACAAGCACACACACACGTTCAAGTACACACATACGTACGAGTACACACACAATTTTGTGTTAAGGTCACATACCAAATTATCGCTGTCTAGTTTATTGCCTTTTAGAGTAATTGTCTGATAGACAACGGCAGACTTCCAAAAGTGGAAGGTCAAAGTTCACCAAAATTTCGAGCTTGGTTTATTTACAGAGTAGAGTTTCTGTATTTATATTTCGTGTACGAGCAAGTAGAAACATTATAAATTTAAGCAGAAAAAGTAAGTGTATAGTATAAACTTTGTAGGAAATTTGCTTTAAGTGGTGTGTTAGATCCGATACATACGATCTTCCGATACGTATGTATCATGCAAAGAGGTGTTAATAAAAGTATTCCACTCAATAAACGCTGCTATGGGCAGCTGTGGTCATGCAGTAAAGCTATCAGATGATATCAGAATAGATTGGGTATCCTTGCCAACGTTGCTGATAAGGTTTTCGAGAAAAAGCCGTTGAATAGGAAATATGACCTTTAGCGCCAACGAAAAGTGTACACAAAAGGATGCAAGTGTAATTCTGAGTTGCAGGTGGTTGAATAATGAAAACTTTCTCTGTTATCTCTACGAAAACTGAAAAGAGTTTGAATTTCAATGTGCTCCATTTACAATTCTGCGAAAGAGAAACTTCTTTAGCATTTACTTTAAATAAGAAAGTTAAATTTTTGAAAGGGAAATAGCGTAAGAATTCTGGAGCTCACAAAATAGTTGGTGTTGGTTAATATCCTAGTTTTTTCTCTACGTGACCGCAGCAAGAAAAAAAAATCCTAGAATTTGTCAACTCTTAGATTTAAATTTTGTAAAAATCAAATCTTGATTTCACATTTCAGAAACAGCCTACTTTCCTGCTACGTTGAAGTTGTCAAGATCAGAAAATGTACTTAAATGAGCGTGATTTAGATCTCAATAATCTGCAATTTTAACTCATGTTAAATTCATTCATAAAATAAATTGTGTTTTGCTTGGTGGAAAATCAGAAAAACCTAAAATGGCCAAACTGACAGCATCGAGCATTTAGAGAACAGTAGATTTTGAAAATTGTTAATATATCCATTTCCATTTTACTTGAAAAAGTAAAAATTGTTTCTTAGTATCGCCATAATAATCATTTAAAAAATTTTGATTTAAACATTAAGATTCTCTATCCACCTGAAGCCTTTTGTGAAGAGGAGGAAATGATTTGAGACATTGTTTGTAAATCGCATTAATTTGTTTTACATGATTTTTTTTAAAAAAATGCTTATTATAACAAAGGTAATCAGAAGATAAACCGTTTTGAAAAATAGTTCTCTATTTTACCAAAGAATATGAGAACCTTTAAGGGTTCCGAAATTAAATGGAATTCTTATCACAAAGGCTTCTCAGAAAGAACAGAAAGAAGAAAATTCAGAAAATAAAAGAAACGCGAGCATACAGTTTTTTCGCCTTCTGACACCAAAACAATGGTTTTCTGAGAGATAACTGAGTTACTTCATTCTCGGACTTCTTTAATTCTCCTTTTGAATTTCTTTTTCAGCAAAAGTTCTTCATGAAACTTTTTCTTTAGAGTGCGCTTGACCTAGAAAGCTCTAGAAAACATTTCTTCCTTTTAAATTTTGAAAGTTTACAGGGCTTTTAGATACTAATAGAATGCCAAGATCTTATTTTTGCCAGGATCCAATGAGGGATTTTAGCGGAAAAAAGAAATACGCTTTGCCCCCTTTTCAAAATATTAGAATATACGAGGATAAATCCAAAAAAAAGTTTACAGGGGAAATAAAATTTTTTATTAACATTAGACAGAAAATTTGAGAGGGAATTAAGAGACAAATCTTGCCGACCACTTTTCCACATGATCAGCAAATCTATTTTAACATTTATCTGAACGTAGGACCAACTTGTTTAACCCTGCTTGGTAGTAATCACGTCCCTGCCCATTTACAGGGCTTTCAAATATTAAGAGAATTCAAAGATCTGATTTTTACACAGGATCCAAGACGGGGTTTTAGCGGAAAAAGGAAAATGCTCTGTACTCTTTCTAAAATATTAGAATGTACGAGGATGAATCCGAAAAAAAAATTACAAGGGTAATGAAATTTTTTATTGGCATTAGACAGAAAATTGAAAACGGAATTACGAGACATATCTTGCCGACCACTTTTCCACATGATCGGCAAATCTATTTTAGCATTTATCTGAACGTAGGACCAACTTGTTTAACATTGCTTGGTAGTAATCACGTCCCTTCCCATTTACAGGGCTTTCAAATACTAAGAGAATTCCAAGATCTGATTTTTTTTCCAAGATCCAAGACGGGGTTTTAGAGGGAAAAAGGAAAATGCTTTGCCCCTTTTCAAAATATTAGAATATACGAGGATGAATAAAAAAACGTTACAACGGTAATAAATTTTTTTATTAACATTAGACAGAACATTCAAAAGGGAATTACGAGGTATACTTACCGATCACTTTTCCACGTAATCACCAAAACTATTTTGGCATTTATCTGAACGTAGGATCAACTTGTTTAACCCGGCTCGGTAGAAACCACGTCCCTGCCCATTGAGCCAGTTCTCTCACACTGTCGTTTTCACATCACTGTCTGAAGAGAACCTTGTTTCAGATAAGTGCTCCTTCAATTTCGGAAAAATGAACTAGTCACTGGGCCATCGTGAAGCCATCCTTCGCAAACGTCCTCGCATGTTGAGTGATGGTGTCATCCTCTTGCATCACAATACTTATATTGCTCGCAAAACTCAAGAATTGCTGTAAAAGTTCAAGTGGAAAGTCTGGAGCCACCCTCCCCCATACAACCCAGATTTGGCACACAAACTGGTTTCCAAACATTTAACTGGGACAAGGTTCTCTTCAAACTGTGATGTGAAAACAGTTGGCGAGAATTGGCTCAATTGCCAGCTGTTACAAGAGAGATAAATCGATAAAAGCGGAATACCAAAGGCTATCAGGAGTGGCAACGATCTCACCAGGCGAACAGATGAGTGCAGAAATCAAGATGAATAAACATTTAAAAATCCCATTCTTCTAAAAGTATTATAAAAATGAGAATAAAGCCAGCATACTGCTTATCAAATGCTAATATGAAAAGAGTTTAAGAAATATTTGAAAGAAACATAAGAATCAGAGTTACAATTTTGGTGTTAAAAGAAATACTTTTAAAGCACACTTTTATTAGTGCTCTAAAAGTATATATTTTTATATTAATTATTTTTTACTTTTCAATCTACTTTATAATTCATTTTTTTATGAACATTATAGGGTCTGGAGATAAATTTTTGTCGGATTTCACTACCAGGTGGTGTCACTCCTATTCAATCTAAATTTTTTAAAAAAATACTTGATTAACTGATACTTCTAGAAATATGAAAATAGTGCATTGTTATTGAGAATACACAAGTGTACAAAATTTACGGTTTCTAGCTCATCAGTTAGATTATATTAACTCCCTAACATACAATGATGACTCTGACACGCGCATCAAATTACAGAAGTTTTGCTATTGAAATCCATATTTAAGTCAACGTAACAATTAATTTTAATTTCAAAAATCACCTGGACACGCCTCAAGTATCCTTTACCATCTTCAATAGATTGAAATAATAAAAGATATTCCAAATGGGTGGTGGCATCTCATAAAGAGGTTAAATAAAATCGTATGTCAAGGGGTTACATCCCATTTTGAAGCAACGCGAGGGTTATTTTGGGACAGACCTCATAATTTTGAATCTCAGTGGGATGACGAGGATGGCACCTGAGCCGATAACCCTCTCCAAACTTTCATGCCACACCAACGGGAGGCGTTGGGCCACTACGTATGATTTAACATGCATCAGGCCCCATAGCTGGCTGATCTTCAGTGAAATTGGGTTTCGAATCTGGGACCCTCCGGCACCGAAGCAGAGATCTTACCATTATGTCACCGCGACCTACTATCTCACCAGGAAATCAGTGAAAAGTTGATTACATAATTCTATCGCGAACAAGAAACAAGTTAAATAAAAGTGAATGAAAGTGAGAAGTGTCAACGATAGATGTAAGCGAGATTTAAACTACACGCGGTACAATAGTCAAAAGTAAAGCGTGAAAGAACTGCTTTTTATGTATAATATCAAAGAAACTATATCTTGTATTAACACATTAACGCCGGCGCGTACCATCGTATACTCGCACTTGAATGATTAATCAGGCGGCCCGTACCACCGGTGGCTCGCACTTGAATGATTCATCAGGCGGCCCGTACCACCGGTAGCTCGCACTTGAATGTTTCATCAGGCGACGCGTATGACTAACAATTTAGTTCGTTTAATAACTAGAAAAAATTTCCATATGGTTGAAAATTAAAATAATGGAAATTTTCAATTTAATTAATTGAAAAAGTAGGATTTATTTTATTTCAACTGAATATTATAAACATAATAAATAATAAATTAGATAATATAAATGTAACAATTCAATATTATAAACATAATTGTTTATTTATTTCTATGAAATTTTTTAAAAACATTTCAAACAAAAAGCTGGCAAAAACATGTCATCAATAGTGGCCAAAACTAAAGAGCAGCAATGGTTATCATTGCGATAAAATTTTACTCTTCACTTTAGTTCGGCACTGCCTGATAAAGCAAAGTGCTCTTAGATTAATCGCCCATGGGAGAGAAATATGAATTGCAGCACCAGCGTGAACGTGTTAAGCTTAAAGACTGCTGTATTAATTCAAAAATTGGAATTTAATGCAACAGTTTCTATTCCTCGCATTTTCTATTTAAATAATTCTTGGTTCCAAACAATTTGTTTAGTTTGATAGGAAGGTAAGTCAAGTCGTGTAAGAAGTACAATTTTTTTTATTCTTTCAGTGAAATGATCTACTTATTCAAAATTGCTAGTAACGGCAGAAAGCATGAAAGATCAAAGACTACCAGGGGAATTTACAAATCATGATACACACATTGTTTACATTGTGATGTATTTCAGCATAATATGAAGAATCGTTGAGTCTTCTTTATCAAAAATAATATATTTATTGGACGTCTACCACAGCGCAAACATGTAAAATAGACACATACTTACATCACAAACGTTACATCACTGACTGACATCGAATTCCGTGTTCAATTCATTATTCTTTTCCGTTGCTGGGCAACGTTAGCAAAAGACAAATATATCGTTGCCATACTATTTTTATAATCTTTAGAAAAGAATTATGACAAACGATATTTTTAATTAATTTCTGTTTCAGCCAAACGATATTTTAAAATTAATTCCTTTTATGACCAAACGATTTTTTTATCTAATTAATTTCTTTTCTTTAAATATTTTAATAATTCTACAAATATATATTTTTATTCGTTACAAATATTACAACATGTATAACGAGTTTCCAAAACTCCAAGTAATGGCATTCAAAAATCGTAGATTTTTGTTCTATTAATTTTTAAAATTTATCACATCTGAAACATATACGTTTTCTTTCATTTTAGAATCCTTCATTTTATGAATAATGAATTAAAGAAATGCTATGTCCAATTTTATTGCTGAAACATAAATTTTCTGTGCGGTTTTTCAACCTATATATCATTAAGATACTTCTCAGGTATATTATTTACTATATTTTTTAAATCTTTCAGCTAGTCTCACATCGGATCTGCTTTGTTGGTTTAATCTTACTTAATTCGAAAGCCTCACAAGGAATTCTTCACGATGCTCTTTTTTATTTCAGTTTCATTAAAAGAAACGCTCTTTTCAGTGCGTAAAACGCACTAAACTTTCTTTTCTTCTCAGTGAAATGGCCGAATTGAAAAAGTCCATTCCCTGCTTGGCGATCTTACTCTGGAGGTTTCTCTGAAAACTGATTCAATTCAGAGTTTTTTTTTATCTGTCCAGCTGCCTGGTTTTAAGAGGACAACAAACAGCAAGAATTTCCGCCATTGAGTTTTCTTTCTTCTGAGGAAAAAAAAATGGAGGAACCCAAACGTTCTCGTCTCAGAAACTGCAGTTGAGGATTCACTTTTCGAAATCGAAGCAGAGAGCAAATATTTAATTCAACTTGATTGCCTCTCGCTGAAATTGATATTCATTATTGTTTAAGGAACAAAATATTTTTCATTGGGAGGAAGATATCCTTTTGAGGGTAGTACTTTTATTGTATTATACTATCCTACCTGCAGGCACCTTATTTATTGTATAAGTAAGGGATAAAATTTGAGGCAGATCTACGATTCTGGTGAACAATCGTAAGCAATCATCATCCATCCAGCTAATTGCGTTTCTTAGTTATGTATTAATATACATCCGGATGAAAAGCCAATGATGGATTTCGTCAAAAATTGGATAAAAAACTGCAATTCTGTATCTCCCACCGTGGACACCACGAGCATGTGGATGAGTAGCCGCCGGATAAATAAGGGGGTTCTCGCTTACCCGGTAAGTACAATAATGGTTAAGGGTCACTCCGAGGGCGGGACTTACCTCCTGCGGGAATGGTTTGGCTGAGGCCGGCGATAGCCATTAGGACTCCACTCTCAGTTTCTGTGTTATGTCGGAAGAAGTATCATTCATATCACTCTGAATGCAAAGGCAGGGAGGGGATACCTCATTTGCGGTTATTATATTATACTGTTATGCTTTTGTAAAATAAAATACTGCTTTATGATTTAGTATATCCAAACAGTAAGTTTCTTTGGTCAATTAAAAGAACGCAAAATGTAATGCAGCAAAAACTTCATTGCTAACTGAGATACGTATCCTAGAATGTTTTTAAATATAATTGCAATCCGTGTTGAAGACACTTATCATAAACTACCATATTTTGTATCCCCGCAGAGAAGGAAAATGGCGTCAGTGATGATAACCAGGTGGCAATAGCTTGTTTCATAGCATTGTCAGCCTGGAACTATTGCAAAAATATGTGGAAATCAGAGGGGGGAGGGGGGCGAGTTCTGGATTGTAAGGGGATGAGGAAATATTTCCCTGCCAAAGCCTGTAATGAGAGTTTGCTTTGCAGGCAGCCGCTTTACAGTGATGCGACGAGTGTATTGATTATCTTAAATATTAATTTTGACACTGACCGACCTTGCCTGCCTACCCAAAATGGTGTACGGTGCCATCTCAACCACATACGAAATGTCTGCATTCCTGTCCTTCCTAACAATGATGACTCTGTATTACAGATTGTTCGAATTAATTTGAGCGCAGTTTCAGAGTTGATTGCTAACTGAACTTAATTTCTGGACAATCCATACTAGCAATAATTTTATTTGCAGCAGCTTTCTTATAATTTATTATTTATGTATTTCTAAAAAATTCAAATTCAATCGGTATTTCAGCTTTATAAATGAATCTCCTTATTTATGATAATTAAATAAAAATTTAATAAATCTTAATAAGTATGTTTACCTTTATTGCCACACGTACTTTTTGTTGCCTTTATTCTCATAGGGGTATTTATTTCCTTCGTCGTAGTTCATATGATAGGTTACTGTTGTCGAAAAGTAATATAAAACTTGTAGGAACACGCAGTTACCAGGATATCAATAAACATGTTTTGTGAATCCTAAATCTTTTTGATGATTAATCGTTTTTATCACAATACTTAGTGAATTAATTTCGGAAATTCGAGACATGTGTAGCGATCGTTACATGAATGGGATTTATGTCTTTCTTTAGTGCTGTACAGCTAAAACAATCATTATTAAGCAGGTACAAAATCTTTATGCCGTAATCGATAGTTCTTAACCAAAAGCGGAAAGACCTATAGACACAACCTCCTGTTAAAACCTTATGGCTCCATAGACGGCACAAGCGACAGTTACAGTTTTATCACCGGCCTCTTCGGATATGACCATAAATAAAATCCAGAAGAAGGCTCACTTTTTGACGTGATCCAAAGAACGTGGACGACTTCTTTAAAAGAAAATACTTTTTACGCGGGAAAGTGTTACAGCTTCAGGAAATAGGCCACGGTACTCAAGTTAGTGAGGTAAAAAGATATTTTGTCGAGATAAGATTGATACTAGATGTATTAAAAAGATTATGTTGGGGATGAAATTTCGGATATTATCCTATGTAGATACATAAGCATCTATCAGTGGATGCCTGTCAACTCAAAAGCTAGTAGCGATGGAAAAAGTAATAAGAAAATTCCTCTTTTATTTTCTATTAATCAAAGATTTACATTCAGCTTTTGATATATTAAAATCTTCAAAATTGTCGAACGGATAAGTATTTTCTCACAAACCATCGGGAATGGTTTCCCCTAAACTTTCTCGTATACTTCCCCAAAAAGGTGCTATTTCCCCTCCCCCTGCGTGGATAAAAGAAATTCGAACCTACTGTAACCCAGAATCCAATGACTATCAGAAGGTTTTTTATTGTAGATTATAATGATTGTAAAATATTTAGGTAAATAATCAAATTCAAACAGATGCGTACCGATTAAAACGCATCTATCACATACTTCCACTCTTGCCGGCTCAAGGACAAAGTGACGCAATCCTTCCTCGTGCACAGAGATTGCTACCAGTACGCATGTGCATGGAGAATCGGATTAAAAACACTTGAATATGCAATTTGAACGCACTTTTTTAACAGATTGGAACGAAATTTGGGCACAGATCTGTAATTAATGTTAGCAACCATCACACCAATTTTTATTTATCTAAGCCAAAGGGTTTAGGAGATATAATTTTTACAAGTACGAAATTATACAGACGACAGACCATAACCCCTTCAACGGTTTTGGTCCAAACTTTGATACGAAGCTACATTCATGATGATAAAACAATGTACCAAATTTTATCCATCTAGCTATTCAAATTTTTGAGTTATAGTGTTCACATGACCGCAGACAGACTTCTCGGGGACGGAATTTGACCAAAATTTGAAAGAAACTTTCAAATCATCTGTAAGGATCACATACCAAATTTCATCCCCGTAGCTCTAATAGTTTTCGAGTTATCGTGTTCACAGACAGACAGACATAATTCCAAAATTGTGCTTTCTGTTCTCGGGGAGGTCTAAAACGTGGAGATTCGTCAAAATCTCGAGTTCGAATTTCTCTTTGTAAACTTCGTATACGAGAAAGTAAAAAGGAATTAATAAATAAAAGGCCAAAATATGTGTTCATGAAAATTCCTGTTTACGCGTTGTAATTGAAAATTTTTTCGAGCAAATATCGATTGTTTTATATACTTTAAGAAACGAACCTTGTTTCATTTTTATAGAGATTTCGGTCATTTCCTGGTTTGCTCGAGTTCGGAAATTTTGTACATTTGTACATTCGCGCTGACATTACATTGTATTAATATTTAATCACCAATTAATCGATTGATTCAATCAAATTTTAATTCTATACAATTAATGCCACCTGGTAGTGAAATTGATAAAAATTTGATTTCAAGATGCTATGATGTTTATAATAATGAAATACAAATTATTATAATATCATAGAATATTGTTCTTCACCCCAGCGTCATTATTCATTTTACTCTAAAAGGATTTTTAATTACAATATTCATCAATACAAGAATAAATAAATGAAAAGGATAATGAAACAACCATCACCAAAGCTATCGGAATTTTTACTACTTTTAATACAAAAAATAATCTAAAATAACAAGAAAACACGACCTGTTGCCATCGCAAGACCGACAGCAGCAAAAACTGTATAAGAAAGAATTATTTGAATTGACAGCCGCTCCAATGGCACAATGTCTAATGATTTCGGTTACACATAGAAATACTAAAAAGCTAAAAATAGATAAAATAAAAAGAATTTCGACTTTTTAGTACAAAAGTGTTCTAAAAGCTATTTTAATAAACTTTATTTTCTTTTTTTTATCTTTTTAAAAAAATACTTTTTGGCAAAACAACTAAAAATTTTCATCAACTTAATGAATTTCTTTATATTTCAACACGGTTTTCTGTGATTTTCGTTTCCTTCTAGAGAAAGTAACATATCCCATCAAAGTAACCAAGATTTCAAAGGAAAAAGTGATGAATGTATCATAATTTAAAATGCCTGACTCGAAATGTAGTGGAAAAATATAAAAAAAGACTTCCTTCTCTAAAATGATAAAATAATGGTATATTCTTTTTCAAGTTTTACCTCATTATTATAACATCAAACCAAAAAATCTCTTTCACACTTCCATGACTTGATACATATGGAGTTGCTCTCTCTCAAACTTTAGAATGAAGCCATAAAAAAGCTTCGATCGGGTTTACTTCACCTCTTTCGGTGGAATGGGCGACTCCCCTTTTTACTTTCTCGTATACGAAGTGTACATAGAGAAAGTATTGTAATCGTCAACAAATTCGAACTCAAGATTTTGATGAATCTCCACGTTTCAGATCTCCCTGAGTCCGAAAAACACAATTTCGGAATTACGTCTGTCTGTGTGTCTGTCTGTGAACATGATAACTCGAAAACTGTTTGAGCTATGGGTAAGAAATTCGGTATGCGATATTTAACATAATTTGTAGGTTTCCATCCAATTTTGGACAAAATATGTCTAAGGGAAGTCTGTCTGTCCGCTTTCATGTGAACTATATAACTCAGAAACTTAAATAGTTAGATGGATAAAATTTGGTGCACCGTTCTTTCATCAGAAATGTAGATCCGTATAAAAGTTTGGGCCAAATCCGTCAAAGAGTTGACTGTCTGTCGGTCTGTATAATCGCATACTTCTAAACATTATAACTCGCAAACCCTATGGCTTTGATAAATAAAAATTGGTATGAGGCCTGCTACCAGTAATTGTAACTCGGTGTCAAATTTTCGTTTCAATCCGTCGAATAAAAGGTGTTCAAATCGCCTATTTGTTTTTTCTCATCACATTCACTTGCACTCATCCTTTCCGCTTCTATCCACGCCTTTCGCCTCTAATTTTCCGATTCCCAAGCTTTATTTTCTCCCACTGCGTTAGGGACGCTTGTTCTTTTTACTGCCTTTTAGCTTATTTTTTCTCCACATGTGTTAGGAGTATATGAGAAAGTTTATGGGAAACCACTACTGCTAGTTTCTGTCTGTTTCCTTCGCTATTTATCCGCGGAATGATAAGTCACTAATTTTCCAAAGATATCGCAAAGCATAGTAAATTCCAATTTGTTATAAAAGAATCATGTATAAATGAACTATAAACCGGGAATTTAAATCCTTATATTATTACTTAACTGTTATAATATTAATTTCTATTTATTGAAATACAGAGTATATTTTTAATACATACAATTTAATATACAGACAAATGTTAACGGAATAATTAAACGTTGAAAAAAGATAAGACGTGTAAAAGTTTTCACGAAATTTAATTCAAAGGAGGAAAATAAGGCTCTTCTATCCTTTGCCTCTTCTACTTTGAGAACACGAAAAAATAATCCTTATAAGATTGAGAAACTTTGTTCGTCCGGATAGTTTTTTTAGAAAATCTATTCAGTCTTCAAGCACGTATAGAAGTAACAAATTGAAGTCCTCCATTGTTTCTGTCTTTAGAGTCGTTTTCTTTCTTTTGAGTAGCCTTCAAAATGATTTTCTTAATTACTTGCAAGCATGAAATTGTAGTTGTTTGGGAAAAAAAAGCAAATTCCCATTTGTGTTTACCAGATAAGATATTATGCTGAAGTTCTCTTTAATGAGCAAGAAGTATTTAAAGAATGGTTAAAATGAAACTAAAAGCCTGTTTCTTTTTCTTCTAATGCTACAAAAAAGGATGTACCATGGGAAAGCAGATAGTAGAAGAAAAATACTTACAAAATGAGCTTCCTGCTCTATTTTTTTGATAGTTAATCAGATGCAGAAAAATATCTGGAATAGCTATTAAAAAGCATGCTGTAATTTTAACTTCGCTGGCTATCATGTGGGGTTCTAAATTGTGCTATGAAGTAATTAGAAAAATGTGTTGTAGAATCGCAAGATTTCATTTATTTCTTACCAAGCTGAATCAGGTAACAGAAATAGTATGCGTGAGCTTAATTAATGAATTTTCTGAGAATAATAAAAATATATTAAAATACATCAATTATATGTAAATAAAATGAAAATATTAATATAATTTTAAGTAGATTTACTTTAACAATGCGAACTAAGATGAATGAGTCTGGTGCTAACAGAAAAAGGGGTTAGATTAATTATACAAAGTTTAGGGAGTAACAAAAACCTAATTTAAGCTGTAATATACGAACTAGAGTTATATTACGGTGCTATTACGATTATTTCAATCAGTATAAGAATTGTCTTTAACTTTAGGAGTCGAAATTACGCGATATGAAATAAATTCAAAGTTTGAAGTGACGTGAGGCACTACGTGTTTATCATGGTCCTTTTGTAACGCTCATGGTTAAGTAGAAATTCAAACATTAAACAACTCGACTTCGCACTTTTTCCATCTCATGAATGGCTGAAATTCCCTCGCATTTATATATAGGAATAATCGGTAAAAATGTATCCAAACTGTTAAGCCAAAGGGAGATGAACTAGAAAAAACGGCTCCAGACAGTTAAATCGGAATATGTGGCACTGGCAAATGAAAAGTACTTCGCGTTAAGTGCAGCTATTCTTCCTTTCGGAAGTGTGGCATTTGATTAAGGAAAGGGCCGTTAGCCAGTTCCTTTTCAATATTAAGAAATGGACTGCAAACTTCCCATCTTCGTACTGACGTTGCCCTTTGAGAAGAACATTTACATAAATATGAAATTGAGACAGTGTACACACACATGCTGACACATACTCATACACACGTACATACACGCACGCACACGTACACGTACACGCACGCACACGTACACACTTGCACACACGATTTTATGTTAATATCACATACCATGATATCGCCATCTATTTCGTTTTCTTTTAGAGTTATCGTGTTCACTGTTAGACAACGGCAGACTTCCAAAAATGAAAGGTCTGCACTCTGGAAGGCCCGAAACGTCAAAGTTCACCAAAATCTCGAGACTGGTTTATTTAACGATTACAGTAATTTCTGTATGTATATTTCGTGTACTAGAAAGTAAAGGCATTATAAATTTAAGCAAAAAAATTAAGTGTATAGTATACCAACTTTGTAGGAAATTTTCTTTAAGTGGTGTGTTAGATCCGATACTTTTGTATCATGCGAAGAGGTGTTAATAAAAGTATTCCACTCGATAAACGCTGCTATGGGCAGCTGTGGCCATACAGCAAAGCTATCAGATGATAGCAGAATAGATTGGGTATCCTTGCCAACGTTGCTGATACGGTTTTCGAGAAAAAGCCGTTGAATAGGAAATGTGACCTTCAGCGCCAACGAAAAGAGTACACAAAAGGATGCAAGTGTAATTCTACGTTGCAGGTGGTCAAAAACTTTCTCTGTTATCTCTACGAAAACTGAAAAGAGTTTGAATTTCAATGTGCTCCATTTACATTTCTGCGGTTAAGAAACTTCTTTAGCGTTTACTTTAAATAAGAAAGTTAAAATTTTGAATGGGGAATAGCGTAAGAATTCTGGAGCTCACAAAATAGTTGGTGTTGGTTAATGTCCCAATATTTTTCTCGACGTGACCGCAGCAAGTAAAAAATAATAGAATTTGTCAACTCTTAGATTTGAATTTTGTAAAAATCAAATTTTGATTTCACATTTCAGAAACTGCCTACTTTTCTGCTACGTTGAAGTTGTCAAGATCAGAAAATGTACTTAAATGAACGTGATTTAGATCTCCACAATCTGCGTTTTTAACTTTTCATAAAGATATTTTCTTCTATAAGATTATGAAGCATTCTCTAACTTTAACCATTCTCTATCTTTTATTTTAAAATTGTAGAATAGTAGTGGTTGGGGGTTCTCGTCCCATTTGGTCTAGCATATCTAGTCATGTCTATGAGCCAATGGTTCATTATAAATGAGAAATGCGGCATCTGTTAGTCAAAATGACTTTAGAGCACCTTGAAAAAATGGTTAGACCGGATTCTTTTCTACAATTCTTCTACTTTTAAATATGACTTTAAGGTTAGCTCAATTATTGGTTTCTTCGGTAATTTTTAGAGCACCTAGGTAGCAGCACCAGCTGTAAAAGTCTGATTTAACTTCAAGATATGGGGTAGGTCGCTTTCCTGACGAACTGTCAGGGGAAACTGTCCCGCATTTGTGTTTTACTTGGTGGAAAATCAGAAAAACCTATAGTGGTCAAACCGACCGCAGCGAGCATTCAGAGAACAGTAGGTTTTGAGCATTGTTAATATATCCATTTCCATTTTACTTGAACAAATAAAAATTGTTCCTTAGTATCATCATAATAATCATTTAAAAAATTTCAATTTAAACATTAAGATGCTCTAACATCCATCTAAAGCCTTTTTTAAAGAGGAGGAAATGATTTGAGACATTCTTTGTGAATCGCATTATTTTGTTGGATGTGATTTTCTAAAAAAATGTTTATTGTAAGAAAGGCAATCAGAAAATAAACTGTTTTGAAAAATAGTTCTCTATTTTACCAAAGAATATGAGAATCTTTAAGGATTCCGAAATTAAATGGAATTCTTATCACAAAGGCTTCGCAGAAAGAGGAGAAAGAAGAAAATTCAGAAAATGAAAGAAACGCGAACATACAGTTTTTTCGCCTTCTGACACCAAAACAATGGTTTTCTGAGAGATAACTGAGTTATACTTCATTCTCGGACTTCTTTAATTCTCCTTCTGAATTTCTTTTTCAACAAAAGTTCTTCACGAAACCTTTTCTTTAGAGTGCGCTTGACCTAGGAAGCTCTAGAAAATATTTCTTCCTTTTAAATTTTGAAAGTTTACAGGGCTTTTAGCTACTAAGAGAATTCCAAGATCTGATTTTTGCCCAAGATCCAAGACTGGGTTTTAGCGGAAAAAGGAAAATGCTCTGTACCCTTTTCAAAATATTAGAATATTCGAGGATGAATCTAAAAAAAGTTTACAGGAGTAATAAAATTTTTTATTAACATTAGACAGAAAATTCAAGAGGGAATTAAGAGACATACTTGTCGATAACTTTTCCACATAATCACCAAATCTATTTTGGCATTTATCTGAACGTAGGATCAACTTGTTTAATCCGGCTCGGTAGAAACCACGTCCCTGCCCATTGAGCCAGTTCTCTCACACTGTCGTTTTCACATCACTGTCTGAAGAGAACCTTGTTCCAGATAAGTGATCCTTCAATTTCGGAAGAAGGAAGTAGTCACTGGGCCATCGTGAAGCCATCCTTTGTAAACTCCCTGGCTTGTTGAGCGATGGTGTCATCCTCTTGTATCACAATAATTATATTGCTCGCAAAACTCAAGAATTGCTGTAAAAGTTCAAGTGGGAAGTCCGTGTTACAAACACTTATCTGGAACAAGGTTCTCTTCAAACAGTGATGTGAAAACAGTTTCCGAGAACTGGCTCAGTTGCCAGCTGTTACAAGAGAGATAAATCGATAAAAGTGGAATACTAAAAGGCTGTCAGGAGTGGCAACGATCTCGCCAGGCGAACAGATGAGTGCAGAAATCAAGATGAATAAATACTTAAAAATCACATTCTTCTAAAATTATAATAAAGATGAGAATAAATCCAGCATACTACTTATCAAATGCTAATATGAAAAGAGCTTAAGAAATATTTGAAAGAAACATTAGAGGTCCAATTTTGCTGTTAAAAGAAATACTTTTAAAGAACACTTTTATTAGTGCTCAAAAGTATATATTTTAATTATTTCCTACTTTTCAGTCTTTACTTTATTATTCATTTTTATGAGTATTATAGGATCTGGAAATAATTTTTTTTCAGATTCACTACCAGGTACTCGTATTAAATCCAAACTTTTAAAAATTACTCAATTAACTGATAATCAAGTTCTGGAGATATGAAAATAGTGCATTGTTATTGAGAATACACAAGTGTACAAAATTTACAGTTTCTAGCTCATCAGTTAGATTAGATTAACCCCTTTACATACAATGACGACTCTGACACGCGCATCAAATTACAGAAGTTTTGCTATTGAAATCCGTACTTAAGTCAATGTAACAATTAATTTTAAACTCAAAAATCCCCTGGACACGCTGAAATGCTTCAAGTATTCTTTACCATCTTAAATAGATTGAAATAATAAAAAATATCCCAAATGGGTGGTGGCCTCTAATTAAGAGGTTAAATAAAATCATATGTCAAGGAGTTAATGTCGCATTTTGAAGCAACACGAGGGTTATTTTGGTACAGACCTTATAATTTTGAATCTCGGTCTGATGCCGAGTATGGCACACGAGCTGGAAACCCTCTCCAAACTCTCACGCCACACCAACGGGAGGGCGTTTGGCCACTACGTATCATTTAACATGCAGCAGGCCCCATATATGGCTGATCTTCAATGAAATTGAGTTTCGAATCTGGGACCCTCCGGCCCCGAAGCAGAGTCTAATAGTAAGCGAACCTTACTATTAGGTCACCGCGACCTACTATCTCGTCAGGAAATGAGTGAAAAGTTGATTACCAAATTCCATTGCGAATATGAAACAAGTTAAATAAAGGTGTTTAAAATGAAAATGGGAAGTGTCAAAGATAGATGAATGAAGGGCAAGCGAGAGTTAAACAACTCGTGACGCAATAATCAAAAGTAAAGCATGAAAGAACTGCTTTTTATGTATAATATCAAAGAAACTATATGTTATATTAACACGTTAACGCCGGAGCGTACCATCGTAGGCTCGCACTTGATTTATCAGGCGGCGCGTACCACCGGTGGCTCTCACCTGAATGTTTCGCCAGGCGGCGCGTTCCACCGGTGGCTCCCACTTGAATGATTCATCAGGAGGTGCGTACCACTAACAATTTAGTTCGTTTAGGAACTAGAAAAAATTTCCATATGGTTGAAAATTAAAACAATGTAAATTTTCAATTTAATTAATTGAAAAAGTCGGATTTATTTTATTTCAACTGAATATTATAAACATAATTTATATAACAAATTCCATAATATAAATGTAACAATTCAATATTATAAACATACTTGTTTATTTATTTCTATGAAATTTTTTAAAAACATTTCAAACAAAAAGCTGCCGAAAACATGTCATCAATAGAGGACAAAAATAATTATTTAAAAAAATAAAAATTTTAATAGACCACGTTTTTAAAACGAACTAAAAAGCATAAAATAATTTCTTCTAGCCCCATACAGATTTATAACCACATACAGATTCAAAACGAAAAACGTGGGGCGCATGTAATAGATAATTGATGCATAAATAGTTTATTTCAGTCACTAACAATTTTATTGCAATGGAAATGATATGAACTGTTGTGTGAGTTTTCTCAACGACAGCTACTCCCTACACTCCTTACTATTAAATATTGCATGCGCCCCACGTTTTTCGTTTTAAATCTGTATGGGGTTATAAATCTGTACGGGGCTAGAAGAAATTATTTTATGCTTTTTAGTCCGTTTTAAAAACGTGGTCTATTAAAATTTTTATTTTTTTAAATAATTATTTTCTGCTTTTTAGTCTTCTGTGTGTGAAATTTTGCAATCGATTTTAAACATCTTGATGAGATTATGACGGAGACATGTGGCAAATTTCAGGTTTATTTCAGTTTCTCTTCACCTTATTATAAATAGAAAATTGTTATTTTCCTGAAAAAGTAAGTTATGTGACGCAGAGACCTTTGAGATATAATGAAAAACGTACTGCGCATGCGCAAAGATATGGCTAAAATATGGGGGTGCTTCGATGATCCCATGGGTCATCCATATACCCAAGAACCAAGTCTGTAATGTTAATAGTTTTCGAGATATAATGAAAAACGTACTGCAGATGCGTCATGCAAAATATGAAATGACAGACAAACAGACGGACAGACAGACAAGAAAGCGAATTAATAATGCATTGTCATCTAGTTCTGAACTATATTTAAAGTTTCAAGTCTCCAGCTCATCGGGAAGTTAGTTTAAAATCGATCGCAAGATTTGTACCGAACAGACAGACAGACAAGAAAGCGAGTTAATAAAAACGTTGTAATAAAGAGCAGCAATGATTATCAGTGCGATAAAATTTTATTTTTCACTTTAGTTTGGCGCCACCCGATGAAGCAAAGCGCTCTTAGATTAGCCGCCCATGGAGAGAAATATGAATTGCAGCGCCAACGTGAACGTGTTAAGCTTAAAGACTTCTTTTATTAATTCAAAAATTGGAATTTGATACAACAGTTTCTATTCCTCGTATTTTCTATTTAAATAATTATTTTCAACAATTTGTTTGGTTTGATAGGAAGGTATGTCAAGTCGTGTAAGAAGTACAATTTTTTTTTATTCTTTCAGTGAAATGATCTACTTATTCAAAATTGCTAGTGACGGCAGAAAGTATGAAAGATCAAAGACTACCAAGGAAATTTACAAATCATGATACATTGTTTACATTGTGATGTATTTAATTGTTGAGTCCTCTTTAACAAAAATAATATATTTATTGGA
Organism: Araneus ventricosus; assembly: GCA_013235015.1. NCBI lineage: Eukaryota > Metazoa > Arthropoda > Arachnida > Araneae > Araneidae > Araneus > Araneus ventricosus. The sequence continues at coordinate 278,932 of BGPR01001060.1, read as the reverse complement.
CGTCTACCACAGTACAAACATGTAAAACAAACACATACACCACAAACGTTACATCACTGACTGACATCGAATTCCATCTTCAATTCATCGATATTCTTTTCCGTTGCTAGGCAACGTTAGCAAAAGACGAATATATCGTTGCCGTACTATTTTTATAATCTTTAGAAAAAGAATTATGCCAATCGATATTTTTAATGAATTTCTTTTTCAGCCAAACGATATTTTAAAATTAATTCCTTTTATGACCAAACGAATTTTTTATCTAATTAATTTCTTTTCTTTAAATATTTTAATAATTGTACAAATATATATTTTTATTCGTTACGAATATTACAACATGTATAACGAGTTTCCAAAACTCCAAGTAATGGCATTCAAAAATCGTAGATTTTTGCTCTACTACTTTTCAAAATTTATCACATCTGAAGCATATACGTTTTCTTTCATTTTAGAATCCTTCATTTTATGAATAATAAATTAAAGAAATGCTATGTCCAATTCTTATTACTGAAACATAAATTTTCTGTGCGGTTTTTCAACCTATATATTATTAAGATACTTCTCAGGTATATTATTTACTATATTTTTTAAATCATTAAGCTAGTCTCACATCGGATCTGCTTTGTTGGTTTAATCTTACTTAATTCGAAAGCCTCACAAGGAATTCTTCACGATGCTCTTTTTTATTTCAGTTTCATTAAAAGAAACACTCTTTTCAGTGCGTAAAACGCACTAAACTTTCTTTTCTTCTCAGTGAAATGGCCGAATTGAAAAAGTCCATTCCCTGCTTGGCGATCTTACTCTGGAGGTTTCTCTGAAAACTGATTCAATTCAGAGTTTTTTTTTATCTGTCCAGCTGCCTGGTTTTAAGAGGACAACAAACAGCAAGAATTTCCGCCATTGAGTTTTCTTTCTTCTGAGGGAGAAAAAGGAGGAACTCAAACGTTCTCGTCTCAGAAAATGCATTTGAGGATTCACTTTTCGAAATCGAAGCAGAGAGCAAATATTTAATTCAACTTGATTGCCTCTCGCTGAAATTGATATTCATTATTGTTTAAGGAACAAAATATTTTTCAGTGGGAGGAAGATATCCTTCTGAGGGTAGTATTTTTATTGTATTATACTATCCTACCTGCAGGCACCTTAGTTATTGTATAAGTAAGGGATAAAATTTGAGGCAGATCTACGATTCTGGTGAACAATCATAAGCAATCATCATCCATCCAGCTAATTGCGTTTCTTAGTTATGTATTAATATACATCCGGATGAAAAGCCAATGATGGATTTCGTCAAAAATTGGATAAAAATTTACAATCCTGTATCTCCCATCGTGGACACCACGAGCAAGTGGAGGAGTAGCCACCTGATAAATAAGCGGGTTCTCGCTTACCCGGTAAGTACAATAATGGTTTAGGGTCACTCCGATGGCGGGACTTACCTCCTGCGGGAATGGTTTGGCTGAGGCCGGCGATAGCCATTAGGACTCCACTCTCAGTTTCTGTGTTAGGTCGGAAGAAGTATCATTCATATCACTCTGAATGCAAAGCCAGGGAGGGGATATCTCATTTGCGGTTATTATATTGCACTGTTATGCTTTTGTAAAATAAAATACTGCTTTATGATTTAGTATATCCAAACAGTAAGTTTCTTTGGTCAATTAAAAGAACGCAAAATCGAAAGTAGCAAGCACCTTATTGCTAACTGAGACTTGCTTGCACCTTATTGCTAACTGCATGGAATGTTTTCAAATACAATCGCCATGCGTGTTGAGACACTTGTCATATAAATGAACCATATTTTGTATCACCGTAATGAGGGACAATGGCGCCAGTGATGATAACCAGGTGGTAATAGCTTGTTTCATAGCATTGTCAGCCTGGAACTATTGCAAAAATTTCTGGAAATCAGAGGGGGCGATATCTGGACTGTAAGAGGATGAGGAAATATTTCCCAGCCAAAGCCTGTAATGAGAGTGTGCTTTGCAGGTAGCCGCTTTACTGTGATGCGACAAGTGTATTGATTTTCTTAAATATTAATTTTAACCCTGACCGGCCTCGCCTACCTAACCAAAATGGTGTACGGTGCCATCTCAACCCCATACGAAATGTCTGCATTCCTGTCCTTCCTAACAATGATGTCTCTGTATTGCATATGGTTCGAATTAATCTGCGCGCAGTTGCAGAGTTGATTGCTAACAGAACTTACTTTCTGGACAATCCATAGTAGCAACAATTTTATTTGCAGCAGCTTTCTTACGATTTATTAATTATATATTTTTAAAAAAATCAAATTGAACCATTATTTCCGCTTTATAAATGAACCTCCTTATTTATGATAATGAAATAAAAATTGAATAAATCTTAATAAGTATGTTTACCTTTATTGCCACACGTACTTTTTGTTACCTTTATTCTCATAGAGGCTATTTATTTCCTTCATCGTAGTTCATATGATAGGTTACTGTTGTCGAAAAGTAATATAAAACTTGTAGAAACACGCAGTTACCAGGATATCAATCAGCATGTTTTGTGAATCCTAAATCTTTTTGATGATTAATCATTTTTATCACAATACTTAGTGAATCAATTTCGGAAACTCGAGACATGTGTAGCGATCGTTACATGAATGGGATTTATGTCTTTCTTTAGAGCTGTACAGCTAAAACAATCATTATTAAGCAGGTACAAAATCTTTATGCCGTAATCGATAGTTCTTAACCAAAAGCGGAAAGACCTATAGACAGAATCTCCTGTTAAAACCTTATGGCTCCATAGACGGCACTAGCGACAGTTACAGTTTTATTACCGGCCTCTTCGGATATGACCATAAATAAAATCCAGAAGAAGGCTCACTTTTTGACGTGATCGAATGAACGTGGACGACTTCTTTAAAAGAAAATACTTTTTACGCGGGAAAGTGTTACAGCTTCAGGAAATAGGCCACGGTACTCAAGTTAGTGAGGTAAAAAGATATTTTGTCGAGATAAGATTGATACTAGATGTATTAAAAAGATTCTGCTGGGGATGAAATTTCGGATATCATCCTATGTAGATATATAAGCATCTATCAGTGGATGCCTGTCAACTCAAAAGCTAGTAGCGATGGAAAAAGTAGTAAGAAAATTGATCTTTTACTTTCTATTAATCAAACATTTACATTCAGCTTTTGTTATATTAAAATCATACGAACGGATAAGTATTTTCTCACTAACCAGCGGCAGTATTTCCCCTAAACTTTCTCGTATACTTCCCCAAAAAGGTGCTATTTCCCCTCCCCCTGCGTGGATAAAAAAATTCGAACCTACTGTAACCCAGAATTCAATGACTATCAGAAAGTTTTTTATTGTAGATTATAATGATTGTAAAATATTTAGGTAAATAATCAAATTCAAACAGATGCGTACCGATTAAAACGCATCTATCACATACTTCCACTCTTGCCGGCTCAAGGACAAAGTGACGCAATCCTTCCTCGTGCACAGAGATTGCTACCAGTACGCATGTGCATGGAGAATCGGATTAAAAAATGAATATGCAGTTTGAACGCTTTTTTCGACCGATTGGAACGAAATTTGGGCACAGATCTGTAATTAATGTTAGCAACCGTATCACTTCCAACCAACATCACTTTTTCCGCACGTTAACAATGGGAAAAGTGACGTCTCCCAACCCAACCGGGGGTACCAGAATAGACCCCTTAATGAATTTCTTTATATTTCAACACGATTTGCTGTGATTTTCGTTTCCTTTCTACAGAAAGTAACGTCAAAGTAACCAAGATTTCCAAGGAAAAAGTGTAGAATGTATCATAATTAAAAAGTCCGACTCGAAATTTTGTGACAAAATATAAAAAGACTTCCTTTTCTAAAATGATAAAAAAATGGTATATTTTTTTACGTTTTTCCTCATTATTATAACACCAACCAAAAAAAACTCTTTCACAGTTCCATGACTTGATACATATGGAGTTGCTCTCTCTCAAACTTTAGAATGACGTCATAAAAAAGCTTCGATCGGATTTACTTCACCTCTAGCGGTGGAATGGGCGACTTCTCTTTTTACTTTCTCGTATACGTAGTGTACAAAGAGAAAGTATTGTAATCGTCAAAAAATTCGAACTCGAGATTTTGACGAATCTCCACATTTTAGACCTCCATAAGTCCCAAAAACGCAATTTCGGAATTACGTCTGTCTGTGTGTTTGTCTGTGAACACGATAACTCGGAGCTACGGGTATGAAATTCGGTAGGCGATATTTACACATAATTTGCAGATTTCCATCCAATTTTGGACAAAATAGTCTAAGGGAAGTCTGTCTGTCCGCTTTCATATGAAATCTATAACCCAAAAACTTAAATAGCAACATGGATAAAATTTGGTGCACAGTTTTTTCATCAGAAATGTAGATCCGTATATAAAGTTTGGGCCAAATCCGTCGAAGAGTTGACCGTCTGTCGGTCGGTATAATCGCATACTTTTGAACGCCATAACTTCTTAAAACTATTACTCAGACAAATGAAATTTCATATGTAGTCTTGAAACCCTAATTGTAGATTTGTCTCCAATTTTCGTTTAAATCGGTTGGAAAAAGGCGTTGAAATTACCTATTACGGTTTTTCTCCATTCTACGCAAAAAAAGCAGCAAACTCTGGAGCGAGTGTTTTCCCCACCTTAGGGAATTCCGCACGTTTTTTGGAGCGCGGTGTATTCCCCCCCCCACACCCGCGTTATTCGTATGCGAGTAAGTTTTGTGGAGGTCACTCCCGCTGGTTAAGTACAGACTGTACGAAAATGTATTCAGAAATGTTTCAATACTTTTCTGTGGAAATTGATACAAATGCATTTTTTGAATTAAAAAAAGCTATGAAAAACATTATCATTCTAGAAAAAATATCGTAAAATTTGTTATTAACAAAAAAGTCTAAAAATTCTCCTTCTTTATGCTTTCTTAAATGCTTAGTTAATGTGAAATTTTCTCCTATAAAATAGAAACACGCAAGGCTTGAAAAAATGTCTGAAAAAAAGAAACGTATGATATGCATAAAAGAATTATAGATACTGAGAATTACTTTTTTAAATTTAAACTTCAAATTTTTTAAGTTTTATATTTCCAGTAGATTAAATTAACCCTCTGACTGTTTATCCGGCGATTTTGCGGGCAGGAAGCAAGTCTATTTTCTGCTGTATCCTGCGATTTTTGCAAGCTACTGCGTCTACTCAGTACTATTACAGCGTCCAATCGTATTATACTAATAAAGACTTTCACATAAATAACGATCCGCCTGGTTTAACGGCTTCTCAACAAGTTTGATAAGGTTGTATCTAAATAGCGATTTAAATTAATTGGGAATCGGAGGGTTAATGTTGAAGCATTAAAAATATAGTGCATTAAAAAAGAACCTCTAAAAAGATAAGTTTACTCATTAAATTACTCAGTTTTATAAAAGTAGTATAAGTTTGTTACGTATTATTCAGTTCTATTAAAAATATCTCTAAAATTATGTTCATTATTTAATCTTATTTAAAGAAAAAATGTAACATAATCTTCACTGCTACATAAATTTTTAAAACTGTTTCGAAGTTTTTTTCTAAAATTTCGAATTCACACAATGCAGTTAAAAAATTTACTAACAATGGTGATATTATTAATATATCCTATAGTTCCAATTAAAAAATATTTATTTAATTTTATCTCAAAAGTCAATCATTTTCTGTCCATGATATTAGCTTATCAAACATTCATGTATTTAACAGCTAACTTGCTAACTATCTCTAGTTTATGATTTCATTTTAGGTAAAAATGTAAGGTCATCAAAAGGCAAATAATGAATAATAGCTATGTAATTATCTAACTATTTTTAACCTTACTGCAATTTAATATTACTTTTTAGTGGGTTATTTAAAATTTTAAAGTAGATTTCTTTCCCGCCAGTTTGCGTTAAGATTGTTGCGCCTTAACATATACAATGTGCCCTCTAAAGTCCGTTGTCACCCAATAATTTCTGAACGGCAAGAGCTATAGTCATAAAAGTGGGGTCTAGGTATAATAAAGTTACCATGCGTTACGAAAGGAAACTGCTTACAGCGCCACCTGGCGGCAAAATTCGGAGTTAGCGTTCTTATCTCAGAAACGGAACGAAGTACGGGAAAAAAATCAGTTACAAAGTTGTTCAGCATCATCGATTTATTAAAAAAAAAAAAAAAAACTTGCGCACAAAAATAATACAAATGAAAAGCACAAAACGTACATTTGTTTGATCGCGTTGAACAAAACTGCACTTGCCGGAAATGAGGCTCATCTATCTGTCATGCTCAAAATGGTGTCCTTCAGCAACAATACACATTTGGACACGGGATTGCACTTGCCGCTGCACATTGTACAACATGGCAGGTGACACGCTGGCACAAGCATCCGTAATACGGTTTCGAAGTTCCTGCAATGTTGGTGGAGGTTGTTGGCAACATGGAGGCCATTCTACGCAACCACCATACCCGATGACTTGTTGCTGAAATGTGTCCCGAATGTACTGTTGGACACTTGTTACCTTGTGCGGAGGGGCACCGTCGTGTTGGAATCATATATTCCGGAAGTCACACAACGACAAATCCTCTAGAAAATCAGATATTACGTACTTCCTTTTCTCTTTTCTTCCGCGTTATGTCGCGTTACAATTTTGGGAGTTGCGAACCAAACAAATATACATTTAACGCCTTCTATTTTTAACATTACTGTACGGAAGGTGTCTTCTCTTTTTAAATCGAGGATGCTGAACAACTTTGTGATTGACATTTTTCCTTTATATCGTACCATTTTTGAGGTAAGAACGATAACTCCGAATTTTGCCTCCAGGTGGCGCCGTAAGTGGTTTTCTTGCGTAGCGCATGGCAACTTTACTATACCTAGACCTCACTTTTATGACTATAGCTCTTACCGTTCAGAAATTATTGGGGTGACAAAGGACTTTAGCGGGTACACTGTATATGCATTTTCTCGATATTTCTGTACATTTTCTTGAGCCTTTTAGATATCTGAAAATTTATTAAATAGTGTGCATGATGTTTTATGATTAATAATAATCTTTTTTTCAATCATTAAATAAATAATGTCTGGAAAATCCTTTGCAATTTTCAGATATGTTTAGTTTACTTAAAACTTTTAGTTGACAATTTTTATGAGGTGTTGAAAAGTTTTAAAGCATAATTTCTCCACATATTTGCAGCCACTGTCATTAAAATTTTTCTAAAGTATTCCTTCGCAATATTTGTAACTCATCATCAAGAAGTATTTTGATATTTACAGGATGATATTTGAAATTTGATTCAATTCAAATCAAATTGCGATTTCTCAAAGTAGTATATTGAACATTAATCAAATAAATAAAATTAATCGAAAATTATATCTTTCTAAGTTCAGTAATTCTAGATCCAGTGATGATATACATAACTGAACGACTAACAGGAGTGTACTGTACATGTGGTGTCTGCTGTTACAGTTAGGTAAATTGTTTATATATGACAACACAGTTTTGTATACGACGTTTTTTGTTTCAAGTTTTTTGCACCGATGTAGAGGTTTAGTGGGCTGTACACACGGGAACATGCCACACATAGTTACCAACGGAAAAAATATGATTTTTCCAAATGTTCGCCTGCCCCTTTGGGTGTCTGACCCTGAGCCTGGCAAATGCTAATTTTAAAGGGAATTGTTACCTTTTGAACTGGGATGGTAAATCCTTCGGTATTATCCGAATGCGTAGAATTTAGCACTCTCACCTCTCGCTATGCCAGTTATATCAGTAGCTAGTACGACTTTTGGTCCTAAGTGTGTAATTTGAAACCGTGTGCCATTGCGCAGTCTCGGTACATCGAGGTTACGTATGAATAGTTCTGGCACACAGAATTTTAATCTCAGCTTGTCGGAAGGTATCCCTGACAATTCTATGGGGTTGAAGAACTCTACAGGATATGATTTTACTTGTTATTGCCCATTACCGTATCTACAGATAGATATTCTGTAATACATCCCTCCATTTGTGAAGAATTTTTTTTATTTATCTGACCTAAACTTTCATTAGTCAGTGCCAAAATTACCCAATCAACAAACAATCTATTACTCTTATTAGCTTGTAGGGAAGGATAAACCTTGCTTATCAGTTCCTCTGTACTGTGAACAATTTTAAAAAAGTCTCAATTTAATACACTGTTTGAATCTCGAGCAATCGCCAAATCTATTTGGCAACTGTATCAAGCGCCAAGTTCGAATCAGTTCTTTCTTTAGTAAACAAAACCTTGAATTCCGTGTTCATTGGGTTTATGCAATCCTTTCTTTTTAAATCGGTTGAAAAAAGCTCTTAAAGCAATAAAATTCGAAATGGAACTATTGTAATTAGCTAAATCGTTTGGTTTAGAATTTAAACGCCAGTGATTATCCAAATCGTTTGGTTACAAATTTAACAGCCAAACAAATCTTGGATGTCGATAAAAATAGGGATAAAGAATTATTTTGGCAAGCTTTCCACTAAATTAGGCTCTTATTTTAAGTAAACATTGAACGATATTTTCCTTTAGTTATAATTAACTTTAGTTTTTAAATTTTAATCCAAAAACTCTTGAAACTATATCATATCTATCATTAGTTTTCTGTCCCGGCGTCTATTTTTAAGTTATTATTCCACAAATTAATTATTTCTTTCTTTTCTCAGCAAGGTCACGTAATGCTTGACTTTAAAAATAAGTCATTTCAAATGCTTGCACATTTCTGAAGGATCACGTGTCATTTCATTTTGTTTACGCATTCCTTAAGGATCACGTGACAGTTGATTGAAAAATAAAGAAGTAATCTTCATCGCAAATCGCTTGTTAATTATTTGTTATCTGTAATCAAAAATAATGAATTTAACATGATGTCACCTACCCTATGTCCGATCCTGGGTTTCAATCTACAACTCGGCCAATTTTCATCCAAATCGGTTGGTAGTTTTGCCGTAAATGCGCAGCAAACAGACAGGCACACTTTCGCATTTATTATATTATATGGATATTAATAAAAAATAAGCAAAATTTTCAGAAATAAAGGTGAATTAGTTTAAAGTCTAACCGTTGCCTAGCAATGGAGCAGCTATAAATCTTTGTTATTTCAAAATCGTCTGCACGTATTTGAAAATTATGGAACTTTTAAAAATTAATAACAATGGAAGGGAAAATGTCACAGAAATAAAATTGGTATCATTGAAAAGGTGAAAATTTGAACTTTGAGATGGTATAAAAATATGTTTTGTCGGGCAATTTTCTCTGAAGTTACGGCGGAAAAACGGTTTCGGTTAATTTCTAATTAACTGACTGTTTAATTAACTTTGGGACTTAGAAAAGTTCATAAGTGTCTTCCCCTTGTCTTAAATAATAAGTGTACAAAATTTGGTTGAAAACCGTCCATTGGTTTAGGAGGAGATGTGGAACATCGCCACATACATACCCACATACCCACAATGACTTTTATTTATATATATATATATATATATATATATGGAGAGTGTCAACTAATAGTAGGAATTGAAAAGAAGGGGCAGTTAACAGTGTGCTGGGAGGTTATATAAGGAAAAAGGGGGATTTTCCCGGAAGATTCTTGACTCGAAATGAAAGTCGTAGTGCGGTTATTATGATGGAGGTAGAAGTAATTAAAAATGAAGTGTCGTTAAAAATGAATTAAGAAAGTTAAAAACTTAAAATATCACATATATATAAAGATGATTGCTTGTTCTTTGCATAAATTTAAAATTTTTGTCCGATCTTGATGAGATTTAGCATAAGGGCAAATCCATGTGACTCACGTTACCATTTGACACCTTTTTTCAAAATTAAATTCGATATATAAGAAAAAATATTATATTTGATTTTAAAAAAAGTTTTTTACAGACCTCTGGGGTACAGTAAGAAACTAGGCATGTCAATAGTTTAAAATTTAATATGAACAAATGGTATCCAGACCCTAATTAAGCACTGTGACTCACATTACAAAAAAAAGGAAATCAAGTTTTGTGGGTTAATGTAAACCTAGAATTTCTCCTCCTTCAGCACAGCAGAGTAAAAAAGAAATATTTTATACAATGAATAACATTTCCAGGTTAAGATATACACAAAAATAACATTTTTTTTATTAATTATGTATATTAATCAACATTTTGAGTGGGACTCACGTTACATGTTTTTGTGACTCACGTTACATGTCCCACTTTAATCTTTGAAGTTAATAAAATATTGATTTAAAAACATTTCATTTTGTAGATTTTAATGAAGCATTACTTAATTCAATGAATAGATATATCTAATTATATATTTTAGCAAATAAATCAATTAAAATTAATAAATAAAAATGTGCAAATAAAACCAATAAAAGTTATGCTTTATATATATATATTTCAAAATAAATTACAATAGTTTAATTGATAGAATTAGAATACAAGTCTATAAAAACCTCTTGAATTAACAGGAATTGGAGGTTTTAATTTCCGAATCAAATTCGATCAAGGATAAAATATTTTCTTTCTTTTCCGGCCATTTCCAGTGTTAGCCTTTAGGTTGTATCGTAGTTATTTGAAATTCTCCATTGATGCAATTGGTATTTTTTCCTGGGTACAATACACTATCATATTCAATTTCATACCAATAATTATGTTTAATATTGGATAATGGTTGAAGAGGTATTTTGCTATCAGAATATAACAAAAATCCTTCATGTTTTTTATTTTCCATCTTTAATACAGTGGTATTTTTGATACCTTGTAATAATGGTGAATTGTTCCAAACCTATTGCATATTAAGTGTTGAATTTCTTTCACTGATATTTGTTTCAGTAATTTCCTGAACATGAATGTTGGCTCCAGCCGTTTTAGTAGCTTGTAGAAAATCTGCAGCATTAACTACTAAACATTTAAGTTTTTTCACTTGAATAAACACTTTTTTCAAACTTCCTCCTTGTTGGTGCTATAATTATATATATATATATATAATTATATATGAATTATATAATGAATTATGATTCATATATATATATATGAGTGTATAATAGAAATCCCTTGACCCCAAAGTTGCTGATGACGTAATTAAAAAACTACCCATAAAAACAATAAATATACATTAGTTAATTATATTCAGAGGTAGTAAATAATCATATACGGATGTATATATATATATAAAAACACCCCATTGACCCAAAAATACTATTAATATACATTAAAATGCCATTAAGAATACTTATCAAGCAACACTAGCCGTGACTCACATTACATGTGACTCACATTACAAAATAAGATGTCTTTATTTCCAAATAAATTATTAAAAAAATAAAATTGGCCTATCTATTTTTTAGTACTATAAATAAGTAGGAGAAACGGTAACAATTTTTAAAAATTTACAGCTATAAAAAGTTAAACATTGAAAAAATGAACTTTTTGTGACTCACGTTACAAAAAAATTATTTACTATAAAAGTTAACCTCTCTCATTTATTTTAAATGCAAATTCTAAAATAATACTTTTATATTTGTTTTATAGCATAAATCTATCAAAAAAATATAATTATTCAGTAGAAACATGCTAAAACTTAGTAAAATACATATGTTTAAAATTGATTCAAAGCTCAGAAAAATTCATCAGAACATGTGCTCTTGAAACAAGTCTTCACTTGAAATGAAAATAGTTAACCAGGTGTTGATAGTCTCTAATTTGTAAACTTCAATCTATATACAACACATACAAAATAAAGTTAAGTGGTTTCTTTCAAATTTTTTTTTAACTTTATTTCCAATGTTATGTGGAATTGCCCATAAGTGCTCTTTAAAACAAGAGATAAATTACTGTCATTTTTTTAGTTCAAAAGTTTAATTAGAATTACAGTAAATTAAAAATTAAGCATTTTTTAACCGTTTTCTGATATATCTTCAGAAAATATGATCTCGCAAAACTATTTTTGCACCATAATAAATTTCAAAAATTATCCTTTTTGCTACCAATATAATTGACGCACAATTTCACCCAACTTTAACAAATTTTTAAAATATTCTTTTTATGGTTTGTGCAACAATAATTTTCGTTGTTATAATGAAAATCATACTGTGTTCATAGTTTTCTAATGACGCATGACTGCGAGGTTTTATTCTCCATAAAATTTATACCTCTTGGGACGAAATTTTTATGATCTTAATAATTAAAGGTGAACGTGACGGTATATTATGTTTTCGTATTTTAACTTATTAGTTTTGGAATAATTTTTATTTTATCTCTAATTTTTTATTTTGTAAATATTTTTTGGTAACGTTTTTGTTCATTATAAAGAATTTAAGTTATTGTATTTAATGAATATTAAAAAGTTTTGCCGTTTGTGTATATTGGTCTCCTGCCATTTTTCCCCGTGTCTCCACAGTTTCATCAAATATATTTAATCGCATTATTTTTTGCACTTCTAAAGCTATGTTTAGCAAAGTTCGCTTTCTTTGATATATTAAAGACATTAACTTCTAACTGGACTTTCACTTACTCACAGTTTTATATTAAACACCTTTTAAGTTCACTTAAATGAATCGATTTTTATTTCATTTGATAAGTTTTGTATAGTGAAATATTTTCTCGTGCCGGATACAAATTTATACTTTTTATAATCTGATAACGGACATTTGCTTTTCCTGTTCTTTTTAATTAAAGATTTTTAATTTCATTCTAATTTCGCAATTATTTATAATTGGGGTTTCTTTCCTTTTAATTTTAATTAAAAAATAAAACAATATTTTACTGGTTTCAAAATTTATTGTTTGGAAAATTCTGGCTCTTAGATGTTAAAAGCTTTTTAAAATATTTTTCTTGATTTTAGAAGTTTCTGTTTTTGGAAATTTACTTCCACTCTCAGTTTATTTAGTTCAAATTTTCAAAGCATCGTATAATCTTTTATCCAATATGCATAACGGCGTCCACCTTTTGCAATTTTACTTCCATGTTAATTTTTGCTGTTAAGTTTGATTATGGACAGACATTTAGTTTAAAACATTTAATATTAAAATGCTGTATTTCGAAAGAAGGCATACATAATTTATTTACGCATAAATTCCAATTTCCATTACATTTACGCTTTTAAGTCTTATCAAACAACAAGGGTGAAGTTTTACATAGTTCTACATTTCGTATTAGTAGTTTTACAGCCAGGCGAACCAATATTCTGCGTGAACAAGCTGTTCTCAAAAAATCGACGGGAGGCTGTCTCTGGGAAACGGCCGCTGGGATTGAGGGGCGTAGACTTACTTACCTTACTCAACTGTGACTTTCTGTGACTAAAGTAGCTCTATGTGACTATTAACAATATAGTCTATAGTTACTATTAGTCTAGTGTGACTTTATCTACGTAAAATTCCTCCTGATTTTCACCAACTTTGCAATTTCACTGTGACTAAACCGTAATTCCGAATTCTAAAATTCTTTTTGCAATCTTCAATGTCTACCTTTCTCTGTTAAATGAAACTAAAACCAACTCTCTATGTTATTTGGTTGCGGAGCTATAAGCGTTTAACTTTAGAACAACGTAATTCAACAATTCTTGAGTAATATTTCGCTTGAACGTATGATCGATGAATGAATTTCCAAATGTTCTTGGATAGTCTGAGTGCGCGCACATCGGTCGCTGTGACGTCATCAAAATTTTGAATGATTTTCACCAACTTCGCAACTCTACTGTGTCTAAACCGTAATTCCAAATTTTACAATTCTTTTTGCAATCTTCAATGTCAACCTTTCCATGTTCAATGAAACTAAAACCAACTCTCTATGCTATTTGGTTGCTGATCTATAAGCGTTTAAATATACCACGAAAAGCGTCATAATTTTTTCCTTTCCCAACACACCATTAGACCACTATGGAGAGACGTAAATCTATGTCAAAAGACATAAATTTACTTATTTCCGCCTATCATTATATATTTGAGTTTTAAGTCCAGAAAGCGAAAATGTTGGGAAATTGCTAAACACTGTTCACAGTAGCGACCTTTTAACACGCTCTTTTAAACTACTTAGAGAACGACCAGGCTCTTTTTACGTTTACCATATTATCAAGTATTGCTCGTTTCACCCATTAACGTGGAAAAAAGGAAGGCACTTTTTAGGACTTGCATCATTAATCGCCTTTAATCTTCATTTAATGATGAATTAGTTTTGAAACCTCATGCAAGATGAAAGTTAGGTTCTGTTCTATAAAGTAACCGACCGGCCTTCTTGAAGCGAACTGCTCTCTCAAAACTGTCTTCTATCACTACGATGATTGAGGAATTATAAACACTCCTCCAAATCGGATAATAGCAGCTGATTTAGTCATAATACTAGTTGCTCTTTTATCTCAGGAATATTTGCTTCTATAAATAGTGATCCGTCTTGCAAAAGCAAGTCTCGCCCTCCAGGCAAATAATCGGCTTAAAACATTAACGAGACACTTATGCGTGCGAAAGTGATTTCTGTTTCTTAAATTAATTGCTACTTTGACTTAATCATAGAATTAAATTTCGAAATTGCGACATTTGATGCACATGTCAGACGCATCGCTGTATACTAAGGGATTAACTGATCATTAATTTACCAGAGATTTTTACAGATAGGCAGAAATTTACGCAATTCTTTCTGGAAATGCAAGAAATAAATAAAAAAATCCCCTTTCGGCAAGCTTGAAGGCAAAGGTAGATTCCTTTACGTTAATGTTACAAAAGTAATGAAATATTACATATTGATCAATACGGACATAGCCGATGACTTTATTGTTTCTGCAAATTGCAATATTTACTCTGTGATTCTGTTTTCATGGCATTTAATTTTTTACTATATCAAGGTTTTATCATTCCATTTTTCATTCCAAAAAGTTATGATAGATTTATCGGTCAGTACAATGGTCAATTTTTTTAATATCTCCACACGTAATCATTCAACACGTAGGAGTCGTAAAGAAATAAACCTCTCAGCAGTGCAAATATCTCCTAGATAACATTAAGCCATCCTATCTGAAACAGTAACAAGAAATTGACTCTTAACACGAATAAAGAAAGACTCTAGATTTAAAAATTAATTTATTTAATCTAGGTTACAATATAATTGTGCGAACATTACTTTGTCATATGGTAAAATCACATGACATGGAAACACTTAAATACTACTAAAATGGGCTCATTTAGAGAACTCCCCTGGTTACAGAGATAATAGTCACTAAATTCTTAATATATAAGAGAATAAAAATTATTGAACATTGTGAGTGGAAAATTTAATACGTGTGTTTAAAGCATAGGATATGAATGCAGCCAATTTGAACAGTAAATTTAAATCTCCATCGACGGTTAAAACCAAATACTCAGTCAGAAAATCCAAAAACAATTTTAAAGTTAAGAAGATGTTTTTCAATATCAAAAAGGATAAAGGGAATTCTTATTTAAATATCCATCGTTTTTGGCTATTTTATATTGATTTTATTAAACAAATCACGGTCTCGCCATGTTTAGTTAAATATCAAATTAAAGTAATCTGTCAGATTATCTAATTATAAAATTAACTATTTACTTAATTAAAGTTAAACAATTAATTGTTACAAAATCCTCACTAAAAACCTTTTTTATGGCTCATACTATTTGCCAGCAATCTTAATCTTGTAATTATCTAATAATTATCTTAATTTAAATAAAAGTCATTGTGAATATGTATGTATGTTCCACATCTCCTCCTAAGCCACTGCACTGATTTCAATCAAACTTTTTATTTAAGAAAGGGGAAAGGTCACCTTCAACTTTTCAAAGCCTAAAGGTTTCTTAAAATTTCACTTAATTAAAAATTAAACAAGGCGTTTTTCTGCGATATCTTTCATTTCTATAAATTTGTTTCTCTCATTTTAATATTTTTTCAAAATTAATTTTAAACTGAATTCGTAACAATATTCTTGTTGAAAAACAACAATAATACGAATAACTCTTCCCAGAAGGAAGAAGGCTAAAAGAAAATTTTAATTGTAGACGAGTAACAATTTATATCGGGAGCAACTTTTGATTTATTTTCATGCTTTAAATTAATGAATAATTAACTAGTTAATTTAATTGCTTCAAAATATTCATTAAAACCTTTCTTCTACTTTAGTAATTGTTAACAAAATTTGAAATACCTTTATAGCAAATAATGTATGGAGGAAACGGCTTTTTTTAAAGTTCGTCTCTTTCAATTGTTATTTGCATTTTAATTACAAATTATTCAGATCAGAAAAGGAATTTGTGTATTATAATATTCATACAATAGTAATTTTCACATTAAAAATATTAAACATGAAAACATTTTAATCGGGAGCAAAGCCAGGTATATCATCTTGTTTACCATATAAAAAGTGGAAGTGAATGAGGCTGATGGGAACTCATAACTTCTAAGTAATTCTTGCTGTCAAAAAACTTTCAATATAAAAAGTAGTTTGTTATGATAAGGTGATAATTCGCCTGATTGAAATTTTTTTCTATCTTTAGTCGTAACAGAGATATGGGGAAATGATAAGTTGGGGGAGCGGATTGAAAATTGCTTTTTAGCTCATAACTTCTAAGCAATTGTGGCTATCAAAAAAGTTTCAATACAAAAGTTGTTTGTTGTGATAAGGTAATAATTCGCCTATTTTGAATTTTCTTTCTATCTTTAATCGTAAGGGAATTATAGGAAAATGAAATTTTCAGTACCTCTCCATTTCTACCCCCTTTAATCTAGTTATCCCATCTTCGAACTCGGCAGAGATTTTCACCGTCCTTACAACATATCACTCCCCAGTTAAAATCTAATCAAACTTACGTACTCTCTACTCATAATAATAAGGGAAAGAACATTTCGCCCTCTTTTTTAGGTAGATTCCTTATAGGAATTCTACCTATTGCAATGGTTCTCATGACACGACTTTCGGAAAATTTCTGCAGATCTTCACCGATCATGACCCCTAGAACCCAAAACCACCCTTCGTTAAAAAGTTTATATATATATATATATATATATATA
>BGPR01001060.1:209946-247296 GCA_013235015.1 Araneus ventricosus | reverse complement strand
AAGAACAGATTATATTTCTAAGAAATCGTGAATCAAATTAAAAAACAGGCTAGTTTTGTCAATTATTGAATTAATAGGAGCTGTCTCAAAGTCCGGTATACCGACACCAGGTCTGAAGGGTTAACGCTGACCATTCCAGACAAGTATGTATTATCCCCGCCTTCCTCTTCCACATCAGCGTCATGAAGAAGTGGAGCTCATTAAAATCAGCTGTAATTTTAATTTTTATTAAGCTGAGTTAATTTCCACTTATGAATAATCGTTTTTTTTCTTTGCTTATAAAATTATAGTTTCCATTATTTTACAAATAATATTCAGAAAGATAGTTCTTCGTTGTTACTTTAGGGCTTGTTTGCTTATCGAAATGCTTTCAGAATAAATCCCTGCACTCATGAGAAACAAAAATGGCAATATAGGGCTAGTTGAGCCATTTCGCATAGGGCATGTTAGCCAGCGCTGCTACACAGAGTTTATCAGGATGTGGGTTATAGAAATATCTGTGAATATGTGGGATGGAATTGTACCAGATTTATTATGCAAGATACTTGTTATGAAAAACCATGTGAACTCGATTTTGTTTACAATTACACAATACTATTTGACGATGACCATAAAAGCTGTATCTCGGTTTCTATTGAATAGAGATGAACAGAATTTGTGTATAATACGCATAATGTGGATAATAACACAACTACATTACTTAAATTAATAAAGAATAATAATATAGAAAAATGTTTCGTTATAGTCGCTTCCTGTTAGTAGTGGCTCAATTTACGCCGCAGTCGGGGCAGGTTAGGCCAAGCGACTTGGTGTCAATTTGAGTTTTAAATTAATACTGATATATTCAAATTTTACTATGACGAATTATTTCTGAAGGTTCACTAATAATAGTGTCAGCTTAAAATGTTTTAAAATTTTGAATTCCCTTCTTTTGAAAATTCTTAGAAGAAAAAACGGCCCAACAAGCCCCGGTTTACCTTATATGAACGCAGTAACTCAAAACTGCATCCATCTAAAACAGAGGTTCTTCCTGTTCCCCTTGATTAGTCTTGATGTACTCCTACGAACTTGCGAACAACGAAGTAACCCCTACAATATCCTATTTTAACTCTTAAAGGCCCAGTGTTGCCTTTAAGCAGAAACATACTCAATTTTACCTTCTAAAATCTTGAGAATTAGACTGAAGCTCTAATGCCTGTTGTTGTCCGTTGGATAAGTACTTAAAATGTTATTAATTCAATTTACAACATGTATATGGCAGTCTCAGCGCTGATAAATAAATAAATTGATGGTTTTTAGTCGAGGCTGAACCTTTTTAGCTTTGTTTATACTCTGGAGAATACCATATTTCATTCTACAGTGGTGAAGGAAATTCCTTATCCTTATTATTAGCTACTAAAATTCATCTGTGTTTGACATTGTAGAATTTTATCATTTGGCAACAAACTCTTTTTTAGCCATAAACCATACTTAAAACAAAATAGGGCTTTTTAAAGTATTTTTCCCCTGTTTAATTCAAGAAATGAAAGTCAAAAACATTTGAACTCTCTGAGGGGTTTGCTATTTTGATGTAAGGGAAACCAGGGATACTTGACCCTACTCGATTTTCTCAGATTGTGAGATAATTGGTAATTTGTGTGTGGCATTTTTATTTGAGCTTTGCCACATGGTCTATTGGAGGGGATTCTCATCCAAATCAAAAAAGTCATCATAGTGGTGTATAGGTAAATATGTTTTCGGGATACAAAAGTAAATTTTCATTTTTTAATTCCTCAGTGGATAGGAAGTTTCCTATCGAAGATATGATTAATTAAAATATTTCTGAGTTTTAAGCATACTTCTAGCTATAATTGATATACGATGTTATGCAGTATCTTAATTCCAAGTGATTTCATTTTTAGACTATTTAGAAAAAGTCAAGTTAGGGCTACTTGACCCTACCAAAACTTATTGCAGCTTTGATGTCGTAACCGACCGAAGCATATAGAGAATAATTATATAAAAATTGTTTGAGTAATTATTTAATGAATAAAATTTCTTTTTAATATGTTAATTTCAAATAATGCAGATAATAATTTTAGTAAGAATTTTAAAAAGAATTGAAATTTAATTAATGTATTTTTTCCTCGCCTGAGGAAGGAAGATTTATTTATTATTTTAATAAAAATCTTTTGCTCGAACTACTTGCCATCGTTTGGTTTTATTTAACGTTTCGTCATTTCTGTTGAGTTTGTCTTTCTTTCTTGATATAAATTTTCGCCTAAATTGCATTCTTATTCTTTTGCTTTTATTTTTCATTAATTATTAGAAAAACCTTCTATTAAGTCTTAAAAGTCTATTAAGTTTCTCAATTTCTTGTTTCGTACAACATTTTACAGATTTTTTCAACAAAAATTCAAAATCGGCAGTTCTGTAACGCGCTTATGACGTTGTTAGGTTTCCAGTTACATTGCTGTAATTTTTTAATTAAATATTTTAATTGCTTATTAAATTTAATAACTAGGTTATATTAATAACAACTGCGTTTTAGTAACCATATTATTTAATTTTCAATATTAGTTTAATTAATATTATTTGGTAATAAAGACATTTTCAATTTAGTAGTTATAATCTAATATCTGAATTTCGCGCGCATGCAAATTATCGAAAGAATTTAAGTACGTTTTCAAGTAGGGTCAAGTATCTCTAAGGTTAGGGATACTTGACTCTACACGATTTCCTGAAATATATTTATTTTATGATTAAACAAGATATCAACTTGGAATAAGTATACAACTCATTCTTAAAAATAAATCCTTTTATGATTTTAAAAATTCAAATGTTCGAGAAATTATGAAAAAGTTAAAGTTGGGTAAAGTATCCCTAGTTTCCCCTACTAGCTTTAAAGTCTTAAAAATAATTGCTTTTAAAGTGAATAATTGGACCTTTTTTGAGTTTAATCAAGCCTCTGAAATTTTAAGAATATATTATCCATCCTAGTTTAATAAATTATACATATAAACATGAATATCTGCTTTTGAATTCAGTATGAGAAACGAAAAAATTTGTGCAAAATGCTTAGAGGGTTAAAGCCAATTTTTAAAAAATCGGGCTTTTAAGGGTTAAGCGCCACCACCCATGAATTCGCGCAAAGATGATTTTATTAATAATGCCTTTCAAGATATACTTGTATTGTGAATCTTATTACATATCTATATCGTTCTTTTATACATTTAAGTGCAATTTTTATGTATAAAATCTTTGTTATTAAGCTACTAAATACAGATAACATAAATAAAAGCTGTATTTCTTTTTGTAAAACAGCGCGATAATTTATGTAATACGATGCACGATATGTCGTAAAATTTGTGCAGGCGCGCCCGCTGGAAGGTGAAGAGTCAAACGATTCGAATTGACTTAATAACATTTGTAGGATTTATTTTTAATCTCGTATTTAATTCGATTTTTTATAATACCTATTAATAGTTCTACTAATATTAAGAGTTAGAATTATTAGTTAAAATTATTATTAATATTATTATTCTTCCTAATATTAAAAGTAGCTTTGATAGTTTTACATTAAACTTAAAACCAACAACAGTGCCGGCTCCAGTGTATTCGGCGGCCTGTGTGAAATTATTGTGGCGAACCTCCTTGTATAATATCGTATATTATTTAAGCGGGAAGTTCGTGTTGGTTTGTAATAAAGTGAGGACATTTTATCTCTTTTAAGCGTGGGGTAAGTATGAAAGCAGTTATTCAGCCCGATGGCTAATATTTTTAAATCAATCTTATTAGCATTTTTATGTTTGTGTTTGGTTTTCCTTTTTCTTTTAAAATAATGCTTATTAGCTAGTACTGATCTCCTTTGTCTTTTGTTTGGAAATTCTGGGCTAAGAGAAGCTGTTTTTGGCGCAAAACAAGCTTCTTGCAGAAAAATTTCCTAAATATTTTGAATCCATTTCGAATATTAGTCCTTAGCCCTTTATAAGGTGGACTAATATGGATATTCTGTTTAATTCGATTCTCTCGGAATATTTCCCTTAGTTTTTTGCTTTCTTTGAATGATTTTGAATTTTTCCATTGGTTTTTTGTTTAGAGGTGCAATTGCGCGCTACTTATACATTGTCTAAATTTTATTGTTTAAATTTTGTTTCAGTTTAAAGTTTAAGTTAAATTTATTTTTAAATTTGTTTATTCTACTTTTTCTAGTCGATTGTTTTTAAGCTCGTATATTTGTACATATACTGAAAGATTTAACTATATTTACTATCGATATTAATTAAAATTTAACTCTAATAAAAGTTTTATTAATAGTAAAAGATTGAACTGTGCTATAAAGACAATCTGCGAATTTTCAAATTTATGATTAGGAATGGCGCCACAAGACGCTCGGCGCCCTGGGCCGCGGTACAGGCTGCACACCCCCGGAGCCCACCCTGGCTAAAAATTACTCATGATGATAGTCAATTATTCAAGTGGAAGGCAGTTTCAATGTAATCCTTCCCCTGGAGCCCGCCCTGGCTGAAAAGTACTCATGATGATAGTCAAATATTCAAGTGGAAGACGGTTTCAATGTAATCCTTCCCCTGGAACCCGCCCTGGCTAAAAAGTACTCATGATGATAGTCAACTATTCAAGTGGAAGAGAGTTTCAATGTAATCCTTCCCCTGGAGCCCGCCCTGGCTGAAAAGTACTCATGATGATAGTCAAATATTCAAGTGGAAGACGGTTTCAATGTAATCCTTCCCCTGGAGCCCGCCCTGGCTAAAAAGTACTCATGATGATAGTCAACTATTCAAGTGGAAGAGAGTTTCAATGTAATCCTTCCTCTGGAGCCCGCCGTGGCTGAAAAGTACTCATGATGATTCAAGTGGAAGACAGTTTCAATGTAATCTTTAAACCTGTTTCACGGAGCTGAGTGTTATTTTATTTACTTATTTACAACTCGCTCCGGTCCAGCCTACCCAAAAGGGTATAAGGCTTCCATAGGCCAGAGGGGAAACAAAAGAAAGAAAAAAAATTACATTAAAATAAAATGTACAAAGAACTCCACAGGGTGAGCAGAAATATTTAAAATATCATCGTTTACAACCATAAACACTTGTGTCAACCGCTTCGTCCTGCGTGCGCTGTCTACCTTGCTCATGCGTAATGGAGAGCTGAGTACTATAAAAGCTCGAGCATCATCTGTCATATCTCCAGCTCTTGCTTTGCTTTATGTTCCTGATGTCGACATGTTAATTCAATTATCATTTACTTTACTTTTACTTTTATCTTGTTAAGTTTATTAAAGTTATAATTGTGATCAGGAGTTAGTTCCTTCAGTGTTGCGCGAAGTTTCCTCCCACCTGCACGAGCGAGTTCACACTTGCATATCTGCCAACGGTGGTTTGTACCTTCCAAGTTACCTTACCTAATGAGATGAAGTAGCTACTCTTTTTGTTGCAGTAACTAGAATAACCCTAAGTAAATTCTGGCCTTGGTGCTATAGACATAATGATAACCAAGTTAGCCTATTGATCACCGCATCTAATCAAAGCGGCAACCTTTACATTTGATTTGCTAAACACTTGAAAAAAACACAAAAGATTAAGGTAACACACACTTCACAAGAGCAATCGTTTTCCAAGGAAAAAAATTGCATTGTCTTCATGAATGGTGTAAAGTATTTGACTTGCAAACTGAATTCATTATTGGTATAAATATTTGTATCTTTGAATTCTGTATAGAACTCTGGATAGATAGTTCACTGAATCGTATATATGTCTTATTTTTAGCAACATTACCTTTGTTGTATTGTCGTCTTCCATCTTATGAACTTCATAGAAATGAAAATTCTATTATAAATATTGAAAGAATAATCTTTCGATAAAAGTTTTAACAATTATTATAACTATTATAACTAAAAAATCTTGTATTTCACATATCGTCCTAGAGGTATCGAAGACCCATTTCAAGAAGACAACAACCAGAAATTAGAAGTTTCGAAATACCGTCTATAGCCGCAGAGAAAAGTCCAGACCATCTATTCCTTGTTTGTTTAAATAGGCACTACATTTAATGAGTTTGGAGTTGTTTTGCATACAATAGAGGATTTCATTATCATTGTCAAAATATATTTTACTCGGAAAAACAATTTTTTAGTTTTGATTTTTATTCATCGAGATTTAAATTAAAAAATAATTTAAACAACTACGATTAATAAAAGCATTATCTTTTTCAATTTCTACCAATTTGTCTTTGAAAAGATTGTTATTAAGAGAATGTACAAATTAGACTTATAAAGTTGCAGCGTCTGGCGCTTTAATTTTAATCTGAATACTTTTCCATTACAGACTGAAAATGCTTTGTATAATACATTAGATATGAAATGCTTTTTCAATTTTTATTTTTACATTTTCATGAAAAATCATTCAGCGACTATGTACAGTAGGTTACAAATACAGTTTGAACTTTAATCTGAATATTCTTTCATTAGAGACTGAAAATGTTAGGTATAGTACATTAGATAAGAAATGCTTTTTAAATTTTTATTTTTACATTTTCATGAAACAGCATTCAACGACTATGTACAGTAGGTTACGAATGCAGTTTGAACTTGAATCTGAATATTCTTTCATTAGAGACTGAAAATGTTAGGTATAATACATTAGATAAGAAATGCTTTTTCAATTTTTATTTTTACATTTTCATGAAACAGCATTCAGCGACTATGTACAGTAGGTTACGAATGCAGTTTGAACTTGAATCTGAATATTCTTTCATTAGAGACTGAAAATGTCGGGTATAATACATTAGATATGAAATGCTTTTTCAATTTTTATTTTTACATTGATATGAAACAGAATTCAACGACTATGTACAGCAGGTTGCAAATGCAGTTTTATTGTTTAGATAAAACATTTAACTAATTTGTCCTGCTTTGTCTTTGTCTTTTTAATTTTGTCTATTTTCTTAGAGTGATATTAAGCATAATGTATTTTAAGTTAAAATAAATAGAATAAATATTTAAAAAATTTAATTTTTTTTGTCTTTAAATAGAAAGTAATCCATTTCGAAATAACTAAAAGAAAAATGGGCTTATGGTATTAATTTCGTCATTGAAATCTGTAAATTTCTTCTTTAGATGAATTTTTGAAAGTTTTAGGTGATTTTCCTAATCACTCCCTAAAAGAATGTCTACATAGGGAAAACGGAGAGGAAGCCATTTCTTTCTGGTATTCTTCATTCTCTGATGCTTAATTAGCAATAAAAAGCCGATGGCTCCCAAAAAGGTTATAAAAAAGTTCACATTGGAATAAATTAAACTTTAAATCTAATTCAACAACGTACACTTAATGAAAAGTGCTGAATAAAGAAAAGGAAAGGAACGCTGGCCCAGATAATAGAATTCAATCTGATACCAGACTAATTCTTGCAAAGAGGATTTAAAGGAGTCTCCTTAGAATCCAGCACCGCTTCTTTTCTCTAATTACAGCATTGATCACTACTTGTTAACTGAATTCTGAGAAGTAAGTCAACACCTTCGAAATGTCTTCTGGGAGCTGAAGACAAGGCTTATAACAGTTTGCAAATTTGAACGAAAGTTCATTTTCTTACTGCTTTAAAGGAATAAACATATGCAAAGTCAGAATAACGCAGTAAGTTTCACTTGAATTCCGAATGAAGTTTAGCTCTTTTCTCTAATTACAGCATTGATCACTACTTATTAACTGAATTCTGAGAAGTAAACAAACACCTTCGAAATTTTTTCTGGGAGCTGAAGACGGGGCTCATAGCAGTTTGCAAATTTGAACGAAAGTTCATTTTCTTACTGCTTCAAAGGAATAAACATTTGCAAAGTAAGAATAACACAGTAAGTTCCACTTGAATTCTGAATGAAGTTTAGCTCTTTTTTCTATTAATGTGGATTTATTAAGTCTCTGCACCATTATCTTCTGAAAATAAATTACTAAACTATAGGCAAAGTTCAAGATTGCTTATCTTGTATTATGGTTAATGAAAGAGAAAAGCTTACACATAATAAAGTTAGGTTTGAAAATTAATCAAGGTTACCTAGACATTTGCCTAATAATGTTGGGAGTATTTTTGTTCCTAATTCTGTTTTGTAGACTTGGTATCCTCAGTTTATAGATTTTCAATTATAGATTTGTCAATTATTTATAATCCGGTACAATCATATAATAAAAGATATGCCAGAATTAGGATGATCTTGCGTATTGTATTATGCTGTTCTGACAACTGATCACAAATTGAAATTAAATCGAAAGAAAACATCATATTTTAAAATAGAATTAAAGAATTTATTTAAATTCATGTAAAATGTTCCTTATAGCTGGCTATACATAAATTCAATGTTAAGTGACACCACTTAACATTTGACATGCTTTTTATGTTCAAATGGATAGCTTATAAGAAAAATGTTCTGAAAATGATAAAAAAAAGGGGTCATTGTTTAAGGAAAGGATTTTTTGTCCCATTTTCATGCGAAATATATTGTTCACTGAATATTTCACTAATGTGCATGAAGATATTAAAAAAAATTCTTTAAAAAAATTTACAAAAATTAATTTTCTTTAAAAAGAGAATTTGTTTAGATTTGTATTGATAAATTGTACTAAACTGAAAGATTTTCAATTGCTGATATATTTCAATCTTTTCGATAAGCATATATACGTATTTATTCGAACCCGAGAGAATTGATAGAATTTTATGTGATACAGCCGTGTTTGTAAATTTATCAAAAATTTGGAGCAGCATACCAAATATGGCTCTTGCTCCATTAAACCCCAACATCCATCCATCCATCCGAGAGAATTGATATTATTAGCAGAATGACTAATAGTTCCAATTCTATATATTTTTCGTAAATAAACACATAAATTATTAGAAATTTCAGAAATACCACTGATACAAATTTCACAGATTTAGAAAATACTCTTTCTTGGACATTTGATAAAATTGACTTTTTGCTGAGAAAATACTAGCGGGATTTATTATTAATAAGAATTGTTAAGAATTTATAATTCGAAGAGCTACTTACAAAGAAATGTTTTTATCTAACACTGCAAAATAAAAGATAAGTATGTTGTAAATTTAATATTCCTTATTGCCTTATGAATAAACATTTGCTTGCTGCTTCTTATTATGGCAGAGCTGTTGGAATGAATAAAGTCTTATTCGCTACTGATATATGTAAATAATTATAAGAATTCAACATGCATTTCCTCAGCATAACAAGAATCGGAAAAAATTATGTGAATGTCTGCATGATTCGAAATAAATGCAGCATTTGTGATATTATTACTTTTCAACATTTCCAAAAAATGATTGTTTTTATATTTCTTTGAATATTTTCGTAAATCTGTGTTGCTTACATAACAAAGGAATTCATTTTTCTTCAATAAAATAATATTTTTCGGTCAAAATATAAAAATATTTAATTTGTAAATCTAATTTATGATTTATACGAAAATTTACAATTTCTAGAAATTTTGTGATTTGCATGAAAATTTACAATGTCTACAATTTTTATGATTTGCATGAAAATTTACAATGTCTATACTTTTTATGCGTTATTATGCAGTTTCAGTCTTTCATCGAATATGAAAGCATGATATACAATCAAAAGATTTTATGAATAATAATAAAAAAAAAACTTCTGAAGAAACAAAATATTTGAAAAGCTTGATTTTATTATATCCTTTAAAATACTTGTATCTATTCAAAATTTTAAGTATGAGCTTAATGTGTGATAAAAATTGAACTTGAATAATATACAACTGTATTGTTTATGATAAAAGTAATTGTGACTTTGAAACCGTAAAGATTTTTAATTAAATTAAACTGAAAAGTTAATTTAATGTGCACATCTTTCATTAAAAGTCTATTTTGCATAAAGTGGAAAATAGTAGATATAAAATATTTTTACTGAATTCTTTGTATTTTGTGAAATCTCCAAACTGCGAAGATTCACATTAGTCTGCAATTACAATTTAAATATTTTTATTAAATGTTCGATGGAAAAATTTTTAGATTTATCTTTTTAATGCTAATTTTGATTTTTTACACATTATACAAAATTATCATTTTAAATTAAAGCAATAACTAGAAATATATTTGATTTACTTGTGCTTAAAACTTAAAACTAAATGATCTATCATAAATTAAATAAAAATGCACTTCTAGTGTAAAAATTTTCACTGGAATTTCCATATTCCTTTTTGAGATGATTTAAAAGAAATGATAATATCTTAATTGATGTCAAAAAGAGGGCCTCTAATTTCGAAAAGGAAGATGTAGTTATATCTTTTAGGATGATGGATAAGCTGTAAAACTGAATACACCACAAGGATTTAAATGATTCTACAATGAAATAACTTACTTTTAAACCTAATTCAGCAACACTCACTTAATGTGAAGTACCGAAAAAAGAAAAGGATCAATTCTTCAAGTAATAGAATTCAATCTAATAAAAGACTACTTACTTCTTATGGAGAGGATTTGTAGGAACCTCTTTTGAGTTCAGTGTTGTTTCTTTATACTAATTACACCATCCATTCGTTGTTAACTGAATTCTGAGGGAGGAAACGATGACCTTCAAACTTTCTTCTGGGAGTAGAAAATAAGAAGCATAGCAATTTATCAGCTTGAAAGAACTTTCTTTTGCTTGTTACATTAAAGGTATAAACATTTACATAAGCAGACTATCACAGTCAAACAGACAAGGTCTCACACAAATTGCCTTGAGCTTAATTTTCCAGTTATGTGGAAATATTTAGTCTTTGAGGAATTATCTTCCGGAAATAAATTGCTAAATTTTATGAGAGGCTGAAAATTCTTTATTCTATTGCGGGAGTCTGTAAACGAGAATTTTATACACAGCCGAGTTATACCTGATAATTTCAATCAAGATTACAAATTTTCTTTAAGACAGTGTATGAAATGCTTTTATTTCGAATTCTGTTTTGTGTGTTAAATATCCTACAGTTATCAAAATGTGATAGGTTACAGATTTTTGGAGTTAACCAGGATAAATAGAGATTCTAACAATAGAAGTATCCTCTTTTTTGTATCATGTTTCCGTAACTATCGGTTACTAACTTAAAGAAAAACTATTGGAGGAGTTAACCGGGATAAATGGAGATGCTAACAATAGAGGTATCCTCTTTTTTGTATTATTTTTTCCGTAACTATAGGTTACTAATTTAAAGAAAAACCGAATATATTTTAAAACGGTTTTGCAACTTTAAAATAGAAGAATATGCAAACAAAGCTAATTTTTTAAATCTAAAAATGTCTCTTTCAATAATATGCAAATTTAGTGTTAGACCAAACGATATTACATAAATCTGTTTACTAGAAATGTGATTGTTAAAAAGAAATAAATTCTTAAGGTGAAAACTAAACAATATTAAATAAATAAAATCGAGAAGAACAGGAGTTGTTCATCTGTATATAATTCACATACTTCTAACTTAAAAGCAGAATTATTCTTAGAAGATGTAAGGTGCCAAATTTACTGCCCAAAATATTTGATTAATATGTTGAAGATACAAAGGAATATCTTTAAGAGTAATAGAATAAACTTTTATTACAACTCGTTTAGATTTACGCTGATAAATTGCACTCTAAGCCATGCATATTTATTAGAAAACGTCCAGCTGTTCCTCTAAGTATTCATTTGTTCATTTCATCTATATTTTCTGACACTATTCTAGCAGCTATTATTATATATGTCATTTATTACGATGCATGGACGAGTTTTCTGTTTTGCTTATACTGGATTAATAGACCGTT
Organism: Araneus ventricosus; assembly: GCA_013235015.1. Classification (NCBI taxonomy): domain Eukaryota; kingdom Metazoa; phylum Arthropoda; class Arachnida; order Araneae; family Araneidae; genus Araneus; species Araneus ventricosus. Next base: position 235,515 of record BGPR01001060.1, on the reverse strand, counting down.
TTCCGGTAACCCTACGATTTAAGCAATCGCCAAATCTGTTTGGATAATGTATCAAGCGCCAAGCTCAAATTGATTCTTTTTCTGCACACAAATCGTGCAATTCTGTGTCTTGGAGTTCGCTTAATTATTTTTATTTAAAGCGGCTAAATTCCAAATGGAATGATTGTAATTAGATAAATCGTTTGGCTAAAACTTTAAACACCTGTGATTATCTAAATCGTTTGGATAAAAATTTAGCTTCTAAATAAGAATTAGAATTCGGGAAAAAGAGAGATAACGAACAATTATGGCAGCCTTTCCACAAAATGAGGCCCTAAATTTGTTTCAATTGTTAATAGCATTTTATTTGATTCTCTATATTTCGCTCTTATTTTAAGTTATCATCGAGAGCTACAGCAATAGGAACATCAAATTTAATATGTTCAATGTATGTTTTTAATATATAACAATAGAAAACTCTACTCTAAACATTAATTCACATCTTAAAACAGAGTATTGAAATTTTGAACAGGTTAAAATAAGTGCAGTAAATGCAAACCTGATTAAGCAAACAGGAATGAATCATAACAGCATGAACACCAGCTCCAGTACAGGAGTGAGTGCGCAAGCAAGACTGCTTCTTAGTTATTTCTGCTCACTTATAAAGCAGCCAAAGATATTGTAACATCAGACTAAAGCAATAGCTGTTGTAACATCGAAAATATACTTTATTTTGGCTATTTAGAAAGAAGTAGTTGAGTCTTCCAGATAATTTGAAAAACTGACTTTCAAGCTTGAAAATATGAACAATCGCAAACATTCACATTGCATGCAGTCTGTGCCTTGAGAACAAATAAATCAGAAAACGCTAACGAAACCGTAATGAGTTCATATTTTAATATAAACTGGAGACTGAAAACAATTAGTTACAATATGTTCCGCAGTTGCAGTCAATGAGGTCAGGAGTCGCCACACATATGTATCATACGATATGTATATATATACATATTCTCTCTTTTTTATAATGTTTAACTTCCTTGTTTATTAGAAATTAAAGCTCAATACTCTTCTACGAATAAATTAAGTTGAAAATAGTCTTCCAGACTAAGTTTCTTTAAAGAAATTCGTGAATTAAATCTTAATTTGAATTTTAAAAACCTTTCATGGGAATAAACTAATCCTTCCCAAAATGAGTGCCATTCAAAAAGAACAATAACACTTTTCTTTGAGATGTGTTGAAAAAAAACTATAAAATGCAAATAAATCTAAAAGGTTTTCAAAATCCCCATAATGAAATATATTATTTTTTAATCTAATTCAACAGCATGCACTTACCAAAAAGTATTGAAATCGGAGAAAAAAGCTCAAAATTGGTTCATATGTGCATTATTAAATTTTATTACTTACCTCTGAAGACGATTTGGTGGAATCTTCTTAGAATCCAGTATAATACCTTCTCTCTAATTGCAGAATCGATCGTTTGTTGTTCTAACCAAGTTCTAAGAGAGAAAGCGTCGCCTACAAGCATTCTTCTGAGACTAGAAGACAGGATGCATAACAATTTGTCAGTTTGAAAGAACTTTCTTTTTCTTGCTACTTTAAAGGTATAAACATTTACATAAGCAGACTATCACAGTCAAACAGACAAAGTCTGAGATAAATGAGCTAGAGTTCCGTTTTTCCATTAATCTGGAAATATTTAGTCTCTGAACAGTTATTTTCTGGGAGTAAATTGATAAACTATATGTAAAGTTGAAAATTCAATAAACTATTCCATTATTTATGAAGAAGAATTACCTTCCTGCCTTTAAAAAATTTATTAGAAAAACCTTTGTTTGGAAAATTAATCAAACTTGCCAAAAGCATTGTATAGTTATATTTGTAATTTTTTTGTTTTGTTGTTTTATTTCCTGAATATTCTACATTTACCGAAAAGTTAGAGATGATTGGTTTTTAGATTGTAGTTATATTACAGAAAATCGTCTCAAAAATAAAGTTTTTGAGATACAGCTACACTTTACAGAAACAAACGTAATTCTACGATTTGCTTAAATTATTCTGTTGTTTTGTCATAGATTATAGTTGACTGAAGCTAACTACACGCACTTAAGTATAGATTACAAGAGTGGACTTGAAATCCATAAAATGGTGCCTGGATCACAATTGCATATATGTGTCCGATTAATGTGACTTGCTACTTAGTTTACCTGTTTGGTAGGAAGGGTTACTGGTCTACAGCGCCGGAGTAAGCTCCTTAGATGCCCTTAGGCAATGCAAATTTAAGGGGCACCATTCCACTTCCAAAACGAATATTTTTCATTGATTTTAATTTAATCTCTACATGAACAAATTTTAATTAACAACGGCAAATTGAAATAATTCATTTGATTGAGGCTGACCTTCAAGAGAGTTGTTTTAGTATCTCGCGTATAAAAAAATCCCATTCGGCAAGCCGGAGGCAAAGGCAGTTTTCTTTTGTTTGGAGATATAAGGAAAAGAACATTTCGTCCTCTATTTTCATTATGGTTGGAACTGCAATAATGAAGAGGGTGGAAGAGACTGCAAATGACAAGAGCTTTCAAACAAGGTGTTGTATGCATAGGTTAAAATGTAATTTTAATTTAAGGGAGGGGCGGAAAATCACATTTCAGCTCATAACTTCTAAGCAATTGCAGCTATCCAAAAAAACTTTAAATACAAAAATTTTTCGATAAAAGGCGATAATTCGCCTAAGTTGAATTTTCTTTCTATCTTCAATTGTAAATAAATTATGGGGAAATGAAAATTTAACCCCCCACCATTTCCACCCCCTTTTGAGCTGGATAGCCCATCTACAAACTCGACCGATATTTTCACTATCCTTACAACATATCCCACGCAGGTTTTAATTTAAATCAAAATTACTCCAGTTATCTTGCTCACAATATAAAATGGGCAAAACGTTTATATTTATATAAACGCTTGAACGGAGTTTGTTTTGGGGTTGTTTGGGGTTCATAATCGGTGAATATCTGCAGACATTATCTAGAAGTCGTGTCTTGAGAACCATTGCAATAGGTAGAGTTCCTATAAGGAATCTACCTAAAAGTTAATTATTTAATTTTGAGCAAAATGGTAAATAAAATTACAACTTTTATAACGCTTTCTAAATACTCAAATATAAAGTTTGCCGGGGATGTTGACTTGTGAGTCGGTCAGCCAAATGAAAAAAAATTAATCTCACTGACCTGCAATCGACTTTGAAAACATGAAAAAAAAACCCTTAAGAGTAATGTTCTAAAATTTCAAAGAAAATTGATTTAATTTGAGGATGTTCAAGTACATGCCTCTTGCAAATAAAATGAAAGAACAAAATTATATAACCGCAAAAAATCTCGAAGCCTCAGGGCCCTCCAACGTTGTGGAGACCCATAGACAGTTGCCTATTTAACAATCCGGCCAGCTGGTGTGATCGCAAGGGCTCAGTGTCAAATCGAATCCAACTCCAATACAATTCTATCATTTATATGGGCAAGGTACACTTTATGGCATTAATGGCTGCTCCACATATGAAATCATAAAGAAGATAGGACTTCGAAATCATAACTAACCTCCAGTTTATCACGGGACACGGGCCCTTCCCATATTATATTTTCCGATTCGGAAGACATCCGGACAACTGCTGTGCCCGTGGAGAACCTGGCAGGCCTCTTCACTATGCCACCAAGTGCCGCCTCACGCTTTCTTACCACCTCAGGTGTCCAGCAGATCAACACATAGAAGCCTGGATGAAATCAATAACCAACCACCGCCTGCTAACAAACAAAATAATAGACCTCCTCAACTTTATCACCAGCCAAGAAGACCTACTTAAATAGGAACAGGCAGAATAACTCCACAATAGCCTGCATTGTTTATTCCACTGCAAAACTCATGTCTCCCACCACGCCCATCAACTTTCTCCTGGAACATTCCATGCCAGAGACAGATAATCAGTTTTAGTGCCTCCTGCCAAAGCTACATGTTCACCACACGTCTAACTTGTTATCAACAGCATCATGTAAAAGGACATGTGATTATTCTAGGACGCAGTCTAGTTTAGTGTATATATTTGTGTTTTTGTGTGTGTGTGTATGTTTGTGTCTATATTTGTATTTCCTCTCTTTGTATGCAACGGATCCGTTAAATTCGACTGTTTTGGAAACCGTCAGCGCTTTTGCGCATGCGCCGGGCGGAGTTATTTTCATCAAAATAGGGGGAAAGTGAAGAATGGAAGGGTGATGTTTACATTTTACTGAGCGTGATCTAACAAAAAACTCCGGGAATGCGTTCATATGACTCATTGCCTCACACCCCTTTCCGGTGTAAAATCGTCCAAAAGTGGTAGTCTCGGAATCCGTTGCTAAACAGTACCTCGCTTTCCTCGGTCAATGATCTGATTGATGGAAAATTATGCATGTAGTGGTCCTGGTTCTAACTTCAAGGCCGCAAGTTAATTAGTCCAAATTAATTAATTCTAACTTTAGCATTATATTATTAAGTATTAAAAGATAATTTGTGCTAAAAAATGTTTGAGCAAGAAGTGAAATATTAGTTAACTTGGATTTTAGAATTAATTAATTTTAAACTTTTCTGCATAATGGTTTTTATGAAATTGCTGTTTAGAGAAACATTCGAAATTTGAAGAGACTATATATCATATTTTTTATATGTGAAAATCCCAATTTTAAGAATATGATACATGAGCAAATTGATGTAATCGGAAATAACAATAACAAACATGAATATATAGATATATTTAGATTTATTTCAAGGAAATCTGAACGTTTTCCTTAATAGGATTGTTACTTGATCTGTTGAATTATTTATATCATAATAATTAATTTTCAAGAAACGAGGGATATAAATTTATCTCTTTCATCTTAAAGAAAAGCCCAACTAACTGATGTTTCTTTCTTTCGACAAATATTGCTTTCTGACAATAAAAAATAGAAGAAATAATTAAACCTCACGTGAATGTTAGAATCCGATTATATGTTTTAGAAAAAAATTGATTTCGAAACAATTTTATTGAATTTATAAGGAAATTCGAGACTTTTTCAATCAATATTTGTTACATTTTTAATATTTATGAAATTGGCAAGTATCATGTATTGTGGGTGACTACGATGACTAGTCGTTGCTTAGTGTTGTTACAGATTTTGTTTTGACTGCATATGCATAGTAATGCCATTATGGAGTATTCAGGAAATTGTGTATTGAACAGTTTGAAATTATGTATAGGAAAATTTGAAACTGTGATGGGAAATTGTGAATAGGTTGATTTAGCTTTTTCTTGTGATGCAGTGTGTTGCATGTTAAGGTTTTAATTTGTGGCTTCCTGTATATATATGTTTTTTCAAGCTTTCTTTTTTTCACTTTATTTTCCTTATGGTTGTATTTTAATTTATGTTATTTGGTAATTAATCAAGATTTTGTGTTTAGGAATTTGAAATTGTGAGAAATTGTGTTGGTTATTTTAATCTTTTTTCCTATGAAGCAGGGTGCTTTGTGAAGAAATTTTGTACTCGAATTTGCTGACGTTCTTCGGAACTGTCAGTGGCTCGATATTTGTACGTCCGTAAGGACAGGTCAAATTACTAGTTATCATATCTTATGGCAGAAAACCAGATAGCCAAGATATCTCCTTTTTTTAAATTTCTGTACTAACAATTCCTTTTTCGAGTTTCTATACCGAATAGTTTGGATTGAAGATTGTTCGCCTTTCATATACTTCTATTTATTGGCACACTCAAAGCACTGTCGTACTCAACGTCTGCATAATGCTTGGCAATGTCAAGCGGCAAGAACTTAAGTATAGAGGGCTAGAAACGTTGACATTTAAATCAAAGTATGGGATTCGGGTAGGGATGGTGGTGAAAAATAATCGGCTTTCAGTTTTTCCCGGACCGGTTCACCTCCGGTTTAACCTGCGGCATCATCGCCAGCTGTGTCGTAAACTGCAGGTGCATGCATTTCTAACCCGCCCACTTTGGTGGTGTCATCCGGTAACCAATGGCAAGCAAGCTGCTGGAGTATTTAAGGGCGATGTTCCCACCTGTTTACTCTCTCACTATTGTTATCTCGTGGCCATATGATGTTGAAATTTAATTTATGTTTTAAACTTAACTGTTGTTATATTAAATATGTTTTTGTCCTAAAGTTGTGTTCTTATTCTGTGTTACCTGCACTGTGTGACCATGAAGGAACCCTTCTGAAGTAGGAAAGTATGCATGCTAATGATAGTGTGAAGTACTGTGTTCATAGTTGCTAGGATATTGTACTCGTCCATCACTCTGCCCGTGATTATCATGCCTTGCATGAACTCGTGTCTTTAGCGGCTACATCAGTAATCTTCACCGCCTCATATGTTTTATTGGTACCCACAGAGTTAGAGTAATGTGTTGTTGTTTCATCTCCCCCTGGTCCAAATACTAGACCAGGTCCATGATACCATGTCGCTCTAACAGTACCACAAGTCCATAGTTATCAGATTGCGACTGGTTCATGACTACGGGTGAGATGCAGCTTCAATTTCAATCGAGGTACCACATGGGGAGAAGTCTGACTTTGCCTCTATGCCTGTTAGTGTTAGCTGGGAAAAATGGAGTGGCCTTCACGCCTTGGGTGGCCCTAACAGGAGAATACACTCCCGACGTACATCACCCACTCCTCCCAGGAACACCCCCTTACCGCGTTGAGGCCACTAACAAGTCTAAGGGGGGTAAGTAATGTTACAAACTTGATGGTTATGACCGCTTAAAATAACGGTTTTGGGTTTGTTTTAGAAAAAAACAATACAGGCAAAACTTTTATCTACAGTTTCACAGGAAATTAGCCCATTATCCAATATTTATCGTCCAATCTATCCATAAGAACTCATTCAGAAATGTGTTGATATGCGAATCGACTCCTCTCATCGGAAGCAATATCATTGAATGACACCAATCTTTCAGGAGTCACAGAACTTATGACGAAAACTAAATATTTTTCAGCTGTAAATGGCAAACCTGGCATATAAGTTTTACTCTTCTCCCGAAAAATCAAAAACATTATTCTATCTGGGTAACAATGGCCGCTGAAGGTAAAGCCTCAGTTCTTTCGGAAACGAACTTTCAAGCTCTGTCGGACCACTTCTGGACAGACGCGAGGATCAAAGAGGACCTCCTTCCCTTGACGGAAAGATGAAAATTTATCAGTTTCTGCCAAGTAGTGTTTTACTTCTTGGTTAAAGTTGGAAACTAGCAAAAAACTCATAAATTGTTAACTAACCCAATTTATTTCTCTTTTCTAAAGCTGATTTTGCTTTGTGCTTTTTCACTCAGTTATTGGATTTTTTAAAAAACCAGCAGGAGTGGTCTCACCTAAGCTTTCTCTTATCCGTCCTACCGCAGGCGGGGAAAAATACACGGAGTGGCACTAACATGGACGATTTCCCAACACATGTGGGGAAAAATAATGCAAACAGCAGTAAAACCCACCAAGCGTCCCTAACACAGGTGCAGAAAAATAAGGGAAACGGCATAAAACGAGTTTCCCTTGGCGCGCGCTAAGGCAATAAGCGGATTCTCGCCAATACGCAAATGGTGTTGCGTAAGGTAAAGAAAATCCATGTGCAATTTGTACGCCTTTTTTTCAACCGATTGAAACTAAAATTGGACACAGATTTACAATTAAGATAAGAAGACCATATGTCAAATTTTATTTATATATGTAAAAGGGTTAAGGAGTTATCGTGTTCACAAGTATGCGATTATACAGATCCACAAACAGTCAACCATTTGACGGATTTAGTCCAAAGTTTGATAAGGGGCCTACATTCTTGATGATAAAACTATGTACTAAATTATGTGTACTCTATTTAAGTTTTTGAGTTATTGTGTTCAGATGAACGTGGACAGACAGACTTCCCGCAGACAGAGTTTGTCCAAAATTTGAAAGAAACCTAAAATGTATGTGTGAAGATCACATACCAAATTTCATCCCTCTAACTTTAATAATTTTTGAGTTATCGTGTTTACAGACACACAGACATACACAATTCCAAAATTATGTTTATCGGACTCAGGGAGGTCTAAAACGTGGCGATTCATAAAAATATCGTGTTCGAATTTTTCGACGATTACAATACTTTCTTTTTATATAATTTCGTATACGAGAAAGTAAAAAACCAGTTGATCGAAAGAAAGAAAAAACGGCTTTCGGTTATAACCGTAGGTTTTTCCCAACCCTAGATCCGGGGTAATAGCTCGAACAGAAAAGAACTTATACATTCAAAACATTAATATATTCTGGTAGTTTATTGGAACTGAATGTAAGCACGAAGAATATATTAAGGAGCTGGTTATCCCTTGGCAAAGAAGTACATTATTCAATGTCTGATGTTTTTGATTTTACAGAAATTTCTTCTAGTGGAGCATAGTATCTCATCGCAGGAGATAAACTTTTTACTTTCTCGTATACGAAGTATACAACAAGAAAGAATTGTAATTGTCAAAAAATTCGAGCTTGGCATTTTTTTACGAATCTCCACGTTTTAGACCTCCCTGAGTCCTAGAAACACAATTTTGGAATTATGTCTGTCTGTCTGTGTGTCTGTGAAGTAGTTCGGAAAATGAATGAAAAATGAACTACACAATTAAATTTTTACGAACTTGAAACTAGGAAAGTTATAAAAGAAGTATAAAAGACGAGACGCATCGGAAAAAAATATTACCAACTCAAATAATCTGAGAAATGTATTTTCAGAAGTTCATGCATAAAATTCGTCAGTTTCAAGAAATAAATTCTACAAAACCTTCGCCTATATTTCCGAAGATTACAACAAGATGGGTTTTAAAATGTGGTGGCGTGTTCAGGACGGATTCTAGTTTACACGGAAAATAAAATGGAAAGTCTACACAAACATGCTGTAAACAATGTTGTAAAAACATGGTTAAACGTCACGTACACCAAAATACTCTTTATAGAAGACAGATCAGACAGGTTGTGAAATGCTCTCTTTAGTGACTACATCGAACGCACATTCCCTCTTTTTACGATTTCATGTAATACAAAGGAGTGACTTAGATGAAAGTCGTTCTGCATCAGGCAATATATTTCGTAGAAACAAAAGACAGGAGAAATTTTCACTTGCAATAAAGAAGGCACGGAAAAAAAAATTGTTTGAAGTATGGTAAAGAAGAAAATGCCTTTCAATCTAGTTTGTTCTTCGAGGAAAAACGTTAAAATGTTTTAGAAGAACGGTGTGCATTTTTCAAAAAGAAAATGATAATGTTTACAGCAAGTAAGTATAATTTCGGTATATTGTATGTTGAGTTTGTTGACTAGAATATTTCATAAACCCTTAATGGAAACGAGAAATCTGGGTAATAATCCTGCAAAAGATATTGGAAAATGGTTTACTGGATTTTAGCTTTTAGTCCTTCATGTTACTTAGTAAACTTGGAGATATTCTCGAAATTGCAAATATTCAGACAGCTCTTGTCAAATAGTTAACTTCGAAAATTAATATTTTGGAAGATTCTTTTACAACATATTATTCCAAGCGATATGAAGTTTCCCTGGCTCTGCATCAATTTTTTATTTTACAATTTAACTTAATGGCATGGTTCATGCCTGTAAAGAGAGGATTTTGCGATCGATTTTTTACTCTCTTCCTGAGCTACTAGATAACATAGTGATCTTATTAAAACTAAAATATTATAGTTACGAACATGGAAAGTCGCTTTCCAGGAATGTTAGTCTTATGGTTGGGAAGGGAGTTTTACAGGGGTAAGTATGGGATAATTGGCAGCAGCCAGACCTGTACTCCTGACTTTGGCGATAAATCGATGATTCCAGAAAATGCTACCCTTTTCTCGATATCTCTATTAGGAAAGAAAATACGCTTGAATGCACGAGAAAACTCTGTGACATCACGGCCTATCGGGGAGAGTATGTAAGGGCCGCGCTTGGATCAGAGAGGAGAGAGTTGGTCGACTGGAACGACTTTTTAGTTTCGTCTGCAGCGCGAGCTAGAAAGCTGGTGAGCTCAGCGCTATTGAAAGTGCTGTTATTATCGTTATTAATTATTTGCTGACTGTGTTGCTAAATCTAAAAGTACTGAACTGTTATTACCTGTGAATAATTTTCTGTTTACATTACTAATATGTGCAAGATCTAATGTTTCCAATTACCTTTTCTACGTATTTTCCTGCATATTTGTGAATAAACTTTCATTTTCCATTATCCTGCGTATCGGACAGTTTACACCATACACCCACAGAACGATTTTTTGTAACAATATTCAACAAATCTTAAAAATATATGGATTTTTTTCACAAGTTTATAAAAACGTTTTTTCCCCTTCATACTCCCGCTTTGGCACCACAGGCCGCCTCTTTGTGTAAGGACATCTAGAGGGCACAGCCTAATTTTTCCTCCAAAAGCCATTGTTTATTGAAGACTTTACTTCTATTCATCTATGTTCGATAGTTTTGATCTATTAGTAAGCAATGCATATTTTTTGCAATAATATTTATGAAATATTGTAAATATATAAATAAGTTTTCGCGATAACTAATAATAATCATGTTTCATGCATAAAAATGTTATGTCTTTTGGTAATTGGACTATTATATCCCAGCCTTTGGTTTAAAATCCGCTCAGAGAAATAAAAGAAACCTTTAATAATCAATTTGGCTTGTTTGGAGTATATTGTCTTCATTCGCATAAAAAATTGAATAAAAAAATTGTTTTTTTAAAAAAATTCATTGTCAAAGGGTCAAGGGAAACCCCGAAGACGAAAAGTTATATTGATCTTCTGCGTTTTATGTGGGAGGACAATTGCATTAGGCATACGTTACAATCAACTATGGGGACATTTAATCACACAATACATAAAACTATTGGTGGTTCGTCCATTGAATCAGCAAATTTGCAATCTCTCTTGTAATTGTTTCAAAAATTTACTGAAGGAGATTTTATGCGATTTCTTCGAGAAGGGTCAAGGGAAGCCCCAAAGACGAAAAGTTATATTGATCTTCCGCATTTTATGAGGAGGACAATTACATTAGGTATACGTTACAATCAACTATGGGGACATTTAATCACACAATGCATAAAACTATTGGTGGTTCGTCCATTGAATCAGTAAATTTGCAACCTCTCTTGTAATTGTTTCAAAAATTTACTGAAGGATATTTTATGCGATTCCTTCGAGAAGGTTCAAGGTAAGACCCGAAGACAGTGGCGAATCTAGGGGTGGCTATCGGGCTGCAGCCCCCCCCCAGAGCTAGACCAGAATCCTTTATTTTATTTAAAATAACTACAGCTATTTTTTCTTAATCTCCCTTTGAAAAAAGTGAAAACATTTCTTCCTGTTTTTGACAGGCTCGAAAGTTTTCCCACTTTTGTAGTCATTCCACTCGTATTTGCAGCGTCGACAGGGTCAGAAACATGTCTTTGCTACTTATTTCATTGTGTTTTTTGTTAAATTATCGAAACTATTGTAGTGTTCTTTATGATTCTTATGGTCAGATTAGTAAAGTCTGTAAAGTTAAAGTGTTTTGGTTTACATAAGCCATAAGATTTGACATTAATTACGACGATACAAAATTTTTTATACCCCCCCCCCTCCTCAGAACCAAATCCTAGATTCGCCAATGCCCGAAGAGGAAAAGTTATATTGATCTTCCGCGTTTTATGTGGGAGGACAATTGCATTAGGTATACGTTACAATCAACTATGGGGACATTTAATCACACAATACATAAAACTATTGGTGATTCGTCCATTGAATCAGCAAATGTGTAATCTCTCTTGTAATTATTTCAAAAATTTACTGAAGGAGATTTTATGCGATTTCTTCGAGATTTCGACGTATGCAATTAAATTTAGATCAAAGCAATTTATTAATCACAACCTACTATTGCAAGTTTATTGTGAAAAGCTTTTGTTCTTCTCATCACAAGTCGAATAGAACAGTCTCCAAATATAATAGTCGATAACAGTTCATATATGGGCTCGATATTGCTTAGTCTTACAGCGGGTGCGCTTGCGCAAATTTTATGATAAACGGATTTCTCATACCCTGTTCTCACATTCGGAGCCAAAACTGTCTGAAGGTGATTGCTATTCCTTCATGCGACCCCTCTCTTCAGGATTAACTCTCTCATACCGAACGAAGCAATCCCGGGCGGTCTAAAAATTTCCCCATAACAGCGACGAAGGCCGGACTGAGGCGGTTGGTTTCTTTTGAGGGGAGGGGAGGTTCTGAGATCGCTTAGGATGTAAGTGCAGTAGGGGGTCCAATTATCCTTGCCAATCACAGCCCATTTCAGTGCACCTTAAGGGAATATTACAGAAAGGGGTGGGGTAGTGGGGAAAATGCCCCCCCCTAAGGTTGGGAGAGTCCAATTCATGTCGTTTCCTCCCAAACAGTCCCGGTTTTAAAGGAGCTAGAAGTAAAAAGTCTCCTCGGCATTAAAGAGTTAAAAGGGTTTTTTCCGAGTTTCAAGGTGATTTCATATTGTTTTATGCTTCTGTTGTAAAGTTTACACCGCGTACTCGCTAGTGTAATTTGATAATTTTTTTTACTTCTTAACATTTCAGTTTGATAATTATATATCGAGTGCGTATTACGGCGATTTAACATTTCATTTTACATTGTCAAAAATATTTAATATGTAATAATCTGTCAAGTCAAAGAATTTTCTTGAAAGACTTAACCCTCTAGCACCTCAGGCCGCGGTGGCCTAGTGGTAAGGTCTCGGCTCTGGGGCCGGAGGGTTCCAGGTTCGAGCTCCGATTCCACTGAGTATCCGCCGTGTATGTGGCCTGTTGCACGCTATATCGTACGTAATAGCCAAACGGCTTCCCACTGGTGTGGCGTGGAAGTTTGGAGAGGGGTATCAGCTCAGGTATCGTCCTCATCATCTGACCGTGGTTCAAAATCACGAGGACCGTCCCAAAATAGCCCTCGTGTTGCTTCGAAACGGGACGTTAATATAACTAAACTAACCCTCTATCACCTCACTACTCTAGCCCAAAAAATCTGATAATCGCCATGTGACATTACCAACATAATTAAAATCTAAATTAAACTTTACAACGTGAAAAAGAAAGTGAACAAGAACCAGTATTGGGAAGAAGAGCTTGTGGTTTGTGTTTGAAAGTATTACTTCTTCGATTTAAGTATTTATTTGATTAAAACTAATGTCTTAATTAGTTATTGCATTTGTTTCTGTGTTTGTATATATATGTAATAATCTCACTTAATTTTATTGCAAATTCATTAAATACAGATTTACAGATTAAACATTGATAAATCGTGAAACGTCATGATATGAAACAAGCAGAATCACTGACAATGTCGGTATCCCTAACAAGAAAAACCCTAAAAAAAACAAACTTCAACTAAGATGCACGTATGTCCGTCACTCTCCCATAATAAAATGAAAATTAGAATATAACTCGGTCTGATTTGTTATTTAATGAGACTACAACAACGAATACATTTATATATATATATAAAATATATACAAACATAAACAAAACCAGAAACAAATGCAATAACAGTTAAGAAAATACTTAAAATGAAGAAGTGCAATTTCAAAAGAAGTAAAACGTAAAAGAAGAACGTACGTAAACGAAGTAAAAAGAAGTAAAAGTTTTTGTTCCTTTTTATTGTTTTGGCTTTTCTTTTACAACTTGTTTATTATGTTTTCTTTTATTAATATATATATATATATATATTCAGAAAAAAATCAATTTTTATAACAATAGTTTTTTAGAGCACATTTTTATTACTATGCTATGCTAAAAAGTAATTTTTTTTATTTTAATTATTTTTTAATTTTTAGTTTTTAACTTAATGAATTATTACAAAACTAGAAAAATAACCCGTCATGACATGACGGGTGCAAATTGCCTCTTCATTCGACAGAATTCCCGTCAAATTTGACGTGTTTCAATAGATATATATGCGAGAGAAATGTTTAACATTGATTGAAAAAAAAATAAACATATGTTTTATGACAGAAAATATATTTTTTATTTACATATTTCTTTATTCAATAAACCTCTTGGTCTAAAAAAATATAAAAAATCTAGTAGATATAATCTAGATAGATAGAATATCTAGTTTTAAAACAAAGCACTTCTCTGCTTGTCAAACTTTGCCAAAAAATATTATCAAATTATATCATCACGATTGCAATAAATAATGAGATGCATCGAGGCGTCCAAACCATATCACGCGCATGATATACCACTGACGTAATTTACTACTTTATATTAAAAAAACGGAAATTAATTTGAACATATCTGATTAATATAACTTAAAATTTCTCGGGAACTATTAATCATAGCGAGATAAATTTTATATGAATCAATAGCAAATCTTATTTCACTATTTTAGAGCTCTTAAATTTGAAATTAGAACGACAATCACTCTTTTAAATTTAAAATTACTGAAATTTATGTTCTCTAACAATGAAATAATGCTGTTTAACGTCTCGCAGTGCTATTTCGCGAGTTTTATTGTTGGTGACATCAGAGCGTTACCGAGAGATTTGGGCTATTATATTAGTAATTATGGAATTTTGAAATCATTTTTTTCTGTAGTTCACTACCAGGTGGATGAACCAGCACGGATAAAAATTTAACCACTTGAGGAGCTAATTATTATGAATTCTCTCCCAAATCTACGGTACTTAGATCGAGTTAACTCGTGTTATTTCCGTAAGTGGTTAATTAAATTCATGCATTCACTGCTAAAGTTCTAAAATATTAAAAAGTGTATTGTCATTGTGTCAATCGCATATAAAATCCCTACTTTACAATTATGAATCAAGTCGAATTAAATGTATTTAAAAACAGAAATCAAAACTGTCTTCCGGAATGTGCATAGAACAGATCTGTTAGAATTGCGCTCATACTACAATGAAAGTATCGCAACATTTCCTTCCTTTTAAGATGGATTGCCAGCAGTAGGGCTTGTCTGATTAACAAGACGTGTTGCAACGGAGTTAATGTATAGAAATAAATGAGCTTGGATGGCAGGAAAGCGTTACTGCATCTTTGTGGATATTTGAGATTAACATCTAGTATTATCAAGTCTCAGGCATCTGGCCTTCTACAGACGGGATTCGAGATTTTGTTTACGAGCAAAAGTAAATTGCAGTATCAGTCATCTAGATAAATATGGTAACACGTGGAAAAAGTAATAAACTGGAGACCGAGTAGACACATAATATAAAGGTTTTCAGTGAGTTTATGATGGAGCATTGTTCATCGCTAATTTACTATCGCGTGTGTATGCTCAAAGATTTCGCCAGTCTCTAGCAGCTTTAATCAAATGGTGAAATTTTCCTTCTTAATACAGTTTAGTATCTCTTGAAGTGAGTAAAAAATTGAACACGCAGTTTCGTATTAACCTTTTAACGGGCCATTTTTTTCTAGTAGTGTTATAGTGAAATTGCTTTGGGATTGAGATTCGTTTAAGAAAATAAATTCATTCAGCGTATTGGATGACATTAATTTTTTCTTGATTAATTTTGATAATTTATCATCAAGTCCAGATACTTCGTTATGATTTGAAAAGAGAAAATGAAACACCTCTGTTTTTGTTTCATCGAAAAATTTGATGAGAACCTTAAAATATGCATTCAAAAAATGATGAAGTTGGTAGTAAGTATACTTACCACGGTCTTATAAAGGGTTAAAAGCCTACTTAAATGTGTAGATTGGGGGATAGAGTAGCGAACATAATCCGTCTAAGAAAGTATTCTCTATCTGAGTTTTTCGTTAATAGATTTACCGCTGATTATGGATATTTTATTAATTGCTATTGGGGATCCGACAAATGATTAAATAAATATAATTTCTTATTACAGTAGAGCCTCCATGATCTGGGCCTCTATCTGCCGAGGTTTCTGTTAACCGAGACGATACTAGAAAATCGAACTGTGATTTCACTCACAGACTTTGCTAAGTTTGGAGTGATTTTATACAAAATTCGTTTTCATGAGAGTACTGCTTTGTGTTAAGGAACTTGAAGGGCATCACATCACAACACATATTTGATTTGCTATTAAGTAATTACTCTAAGGAATAAATATTTTTATGCTGTTTTATGATGAAAGCCGCTCATTCTTACTAAATTTTACATTAAATATAATATTTACTTGGAAAAAAGTCCTGTTATTTGCAACTCAAATTTCAAGGATTTTCGTTGTCGAGAACATACAAGTTCCCTAACCGATTACCAAATGCTTTTCTTGGCAGAAATTCCCATGTGTTAGAGTATGAAAACGGAGTGAAATTTTGAAACGGAGTGTTACCAGTTTGAAACTCGATTCCAACAATCATTGACCATGAATAGTGGCTTGGTTCACATTAAATCTGACGTAAACGGTTAAACGTCCCCCTCCCAAGCTTGCGTGGTGTGGAATTTATTTTTAAAAAATTTATGTTTTAATTTATTTATTAATTTTTTCTCAAAATTTAGAAAAACCAGTAGACATCAAAAAATGGACTTATCATCACTGGCTTCTGAGCGACTCATTTCATGAGAAAAGAATGCTTTTGAGAGATATTTAATATCTCCGCGCTTTACATAAAAAAAGCACATTTGTTAACTGGAATTTGCGAAGAGTATCCTTTAAATATTTGGAGCATAAATCTTTAGGAATAATTCAACTGTCATGTTATTAAAAATTATTTCGAGAATAAGTTTAATTAAAACAGCTTTTAATAAGTCACTTTTGTTAATGTTCTAAAATTTAGAAATTTTCATTTTATTTTCCACCTTTTAATTTCTACTATCTAATTCATTCTGTAAATATTATGCAATCTTAAAATAATTTTTTCTCAAATTAGTTACCAGGTGGCGCCACAAGTTTTAAATAAAAATTTAATTATATGAATCGATTAACTGATAATTAAGTTCTAAAAATATTAGAATAATGCATTGTCATCTGGAATACACAAGTGTACAAAATTTCAAAATTCAAGCAGTTCAGGAAATGAATGAAAAATCAATTATAAACATAAAACTGTAGCGGTTACAATCAACTGCCTTCTCCTTTCTATGGTAGGTGGCGCTACTGGAGCCATCTTTTTCCCATGATGCCTCCCTGTCATTCTAGTCTGTGTGCTTGTCTCGTGATGTTGTACTCTGTCTTGTCTTGTGTCTTGTAACTTTAATGTTCTGTGCTGTGGAAAGTAGCCTAATAAAAAATGGTTCCTAAAATTGAATGGATTCTTCAGCAGCACTACACACAAACTTGAGTCTCGTCCCTCTATAAAACTAGGTAAGTTATATAAAAACGTATAAAAGAAGAGTAGCATTGGAACAAATATTAGTGATTGAAATAATTTGAGAAATGTATTTTAAAAAGTTCATGCATAAAATTCATCAGTTTCATGAAATAAATGCTACGAAAACTTCGCCTATCTTTCCGAAGATTATAACAAGACGAGTTTTAAAATGTGGTGGCGTGTTCAAGAAGGATTCTAGTTTACACTGAAAATAAAATGGAACGTCTGGACAAAATGCAGTAAACAATGTTGTAAGAACACGGTAAGACGTCACGTACACGAAAATGCTCTTTATAGAAGACAGATCAGACAGGTTTTGAAATGTTCTCTTTAGTGACTACCTCGAACGCACATTTCCTCTTTTTACGATTTCTTGTAATACAAAGGGGTGACTTAGATGAAAACCGTTCTACATCAAACAATATATTTCGAGGATACGAAAGACAGGAGAATTTTTCCCTTGCATTAAAGAAGGAACGAAAAAAAAAAAGATTGGTTTAAGTATGGTGAAGAAGAAAAATGTGTTTCAATTTTGTTTGTTCTTCTAGGAAAACGTTACAATGTTTTAGAAGGACGGCGTGAATTTTGCAAAAAAGAACGCGGAAGAACAGAAAGAATAAGGTTTACACCAAGTAGTAGATTTTTGGTATATTTTATATGTGTTGAGTTTGTCAAACAGGATATTTCATTATCCCTTAATTCAAACAGGAAATCATTATAAGAAGCCTTCAAAAGATATTGAAAAATGATTTAATGATATTTTATTTTGCAAGTAAACATAGTAAGATTTTATACATTCTCAAAATTGCAAATATTCAGTCAGCTATGTCAGAAAACTAATTTGGAAAATTAATATCTTGGAAGATTCTTCCGCAACAAAATGTTCAGAGGAATATCAAGTTTCTTGGAATGCATGTAGAGCAGTTTTTTTTATTTATCGCTTATACAATTTAATGTTCGAAGCATAGAATTTTCTTATCGACTTTTCATTCACTTCCTTAGGCACTATATTTTTGAAATTTTGTACACTCGTGCAATATCGATGAAAATAAACTATTTTGAATTTTAAGATCTTAATTATTAATTAGTTTATAATTAAGATTATATATATAATATTAAATAAAAATATTAAGATATTTATGAAGTTTAATAAAACATTTAACTTTTATAATATTTATTCAAATTTTTATTTCATACCAGTGGCGCTACCTGGTAATAAATTTGAGAAAAAAAATGAAATTCAAGGTTTCATAATAATTGAAATAACGAATTATAAATTAAAAACTATAGACTGGAAGATAATCATTTAAAATCTTTTTTACTTTTTAGTACTCTCATAAACGCGTGTTTTTTAAAAATAATTTTTCTTCTGGAATTATTTTAACTAGATATTTTAAACTCGGGAAATAATAAAGAAAATCTGAAAACATTCTCTGATCCTTTCAAAATTCAAATATTTTATGATATTTTCGGTGACAAATAAGATTTTTCTCACTAACGTCATTGGGTTTCTGTTAACCACATCTAACTTTGAATATCCCGTTTTATTAAATTAAGTCTTACGCATTCTTAGATATGTGAGGAATGGTAGTACATTCGCTACTCACTTTCCACAAATTTCCGGATGTCTCTTTTCTGTTCAGAATCGTCCACGAATTAAGTATCTAAACAGACAATTCCGTTCCCTCATTATCTCTCGCATCTCCAATGCTAAAGTTTTTCTTGAAGACTTAGGGAAGAAAATTTTCTGGAAAACTTTTGAACAAATGGATTTTATTCGCCTATGTTTTAAACACCATTCAATATAAAATAAAGATGATAGAAGTGAAATGAATCCACTTTAAGAATCTAGCAGGATAAAAAAAGTAAAAATAATGAATACCATCGACTAATTGTCGCCATTGAAAGAATTAGAAATAAAATATGAATTAATTTCAAAGTCTAACATTTTTTTTCGAGTCGCGTATTAGCTACTAAAATATTTACTTTGTTAAATCAATTTCTTCTAATTTTCCAGCAAGTTGCAACAACATTTCCGTTAATGGATGAGTAGAAGATTGAAATCCTTTTGTAATCAGCATGCGCAGAAGCCATCTCTTGGCTTCATGTCTTCACAGAATGTCCGAATACCTGTAAATAACTGCGTAACCGCTTGAAGAAACGAAGCTATCATATTGAAAATCTCATGCAAAAATTCTTTTATAAACTTTCAGTTAACCCTCTGACTATTAAGAGTTCTCAACATCTGAGTGCAGTTGTATACGGAGGTTTGCTTACTAATTGTTCTGTGGAATGAATTCGTAATCAACGTTTCCCCTTTTCTCCTCATTACGGGTGGTGGGAGATATGATTAGCAGGCCTTTCATCAATCATCTCTCCCCTAAGGGTCCCTTTAATGACCATTCGCCCGACTACCTTGTCCCTCCTTTCGGAACAACAACCGGCCGAAATCCGCCCCACTAGTATAGAAGTTGCATGGCCGGTTACGGCCGGCTTGCGAATCAGAGTGTTAATTCATTTTTGTAAACTTAAGCATTCAGTTGAAACCCGGATTTACATTTTGGGAGAACGTGCAGTTTTAAATAGAAAGTCCTTCCTTTCGGGACGACGCACCTTCGTCAAAGACCTTAATGCGGGACGGAGCGTAGGACAAAGGAATTGTCCCACAGGACAAGGGTTTTGCGTCACTAAGCCTAACTTCAGAAAAAAAATCACAAAAACAAGTTTAAGTCCTAACGTTGTAATTTTTGGCACCGTTTTAGATTATTACTTAAGCTGTGATATACGTTAAAACTAGCATTAAATATTCATTTTCCTTTAATTTATATGAAAATATATATAAAAAAATTTGCTTACCTTGAGAAATAATTTTCGAAAGCACTGTTCTAATTCTTCTGAAATTTTAATAGGCAAAATACATAAATAAAATTTAAAGTTAGTAAAAAAAATACCACAAAGACTATTTACAAGAAGAACAAACAAAATTTTAAAATGAAAACTGAGTGTGGTAAACCTCGAAGCAGGGAGGAACACAAAGAAATCACTAGAAATATCACTTTCTAACTCTTTAGAAAATTATTCATCACTCTCATCTATGTCACTAATTGGTTCATTTATCATACGAGCATATTCTTCCTCTAATAAATAACGCTTTCTCACCATAAACTGGGCATAAACTTAGTATGGAATCTAATTAAGTTCTAAAAAATAGAATAGTGTATTTTCATCGAGAAAACCCAAAATACCAATTTTACAAATGTGAAACAAGTCAAGCCGAATAAAAGTTTGTAAAACAGATAACAAAACCTATATCTTGTTTAGGTGCGTATTGAACAAATCTGTAAGAATTACGCTCATACTACTATGAAGAAACTCGACATTTCCTTCCTCTTAAGATGGATTGTCAGCAGTAAGGCTGCTCTGATTAGCAGGAGGTGTTGTAATGGAGTTAATGGAGAGGAATAAATGAGTTTGGATGGTAGGAAAGCGTTACTGCATCTTTGTGGATACTTGAGATTACCATCTTGTATTATCAAGTCTGAGGCGTCCGGCCTTCCACAGACGAGATTCGAGATTTTGTTTACTAGCAAAAGTAAATTGCAACATCAGTCACCTCTATAAATATGGTAACACATGGAAAAAGTAATCAACTGGAGACCGAGTAGACACATAATATAAAGGTTTTCCGCGAGTTTACGATGGAGCATTGTTTCATCGCTAATTTATTATCACGTGTGTATGCTTCAAGATTTCACCAGTCTCTAGCATCTTTAATCAAATGGTGAAATTTTCTCTCTTGATACATTTTAGTATCTCTTGAAGTGAATAAAAAAACTGAACACGCAGTTTCGTATTAACCTTTTAACGGGCCATTTTTTTCTAGTAGTGTTATAGTGAAATTGCTTTTTGATTCAGATTCATTTACGTAAAGAAATTCATTCAGCGTATTGGATGACATTAATTTTTTGTTAATTAAATTCGATAATTAATTATCAAGTGCAGACACTTCGTTATGGTTTGAGAAAAGAAATGGGAACATCTCTGTTCTTGTTCCACCGAAAAAGTATGTGAGCACCTTAAAATATGCATTTAAAAAATGATGAAGTTGTTGGAAAGTATACTTACCACGGCCTTATGAGGGGCTAAAAGTCTACTTAAATGTGCACACTGGGGGATCGGGTAGCGAACATAATCCGTCTAAAAAAGCATTCTCTGAGTTGTTCGTTAATAGATTTACCTCTGCTTATGGAGATTTTATTAACTGCTATTAGAGACCCGAGAAATGAATAAATACAGTCGGATCTCTATATAAAGAACCTCTATTTTGCGAACTTTTTCTTGGAACCAAGAACATTTTGCGAATGTCTTCGGAAAATAACCTCCAAATAGCCAAGTGCATTTTCTATTTAACGAAGTTTTCCTTGTGATCCAATATTTTTTTCTCCCTATTTCTCAAAATATTTCTAAATATTTCAAACTTATTCTTTCTTTTAACACATTTGATGGTGATCACTGACCTTGAAGCTGGAAAATGTCAAAGCGAAAGTGCTTGAGCATCAAAGAAAAAAATTTAATTCTTCATGAGGTGGATAAAGGCGTGAAGAAAAGGATATTGCTTTAAAATTTGGTATTCCTCCAAACAGCTTATCAACCATAATAAAAAAAAATCGTGATAAGATGCAAAATTATGATTCACGAATTCTTGTTCAAAACGTTTACAAGCATGTGTCTATGAAGATGTGGCAGTTTTGAAGTGGACAGTGTGAAAAATAAAAACAATGCAGAAATGAATTGCGATGAAGACGAAGATGATGAAGATGGAAATGATCATGATGCAGAAATCAACAAACCGTCGTATGATGAAATGCTAAAATTCATTAATTTTAATATAAAATTATTTTTTTAATTGAAAATACACTGTATTCCCGGACAATGTTTTGTTTTATTGTTTTCCTTTTTGACGGGTAAAATATATATGAAACAGATATTAATTTACAAAATAAAAGTGTGATTAATTTCTTTTTTAATAATATTTAGTGTTTGTGAATTTAAAAACATTTTTGCGTAGTTTAAAGTATTTTAAAAGATTAATCTCTCTTTAAAGAAATTTCCATATAACGAACTTTTTTTTCGGGATTTAGCGACTTCGTTAAATAGAGGTCCGACTGTAAATATACTTTCTTATTACAGTAAAACCTCCATGGTCTGGGCCTCTATCAGCCGAGGTCTCGGTTAACCGAGGCAATGCTAGAAAATCGAACTGTGATTTCACTCACAGACTTTGCTAATTTTGGAATGATTTTATACAGAATTCGTTCTCATGAAAGTACTTCTTTGTGTTAAGGAACTTGAAGTGCATCGCATCACAACACATATTTGATTTACTATTAAGTAATTACTTTAAGAAACAAATATATTATGCTATTTTATGATGAAAGCCGCTCCTTCTTACTAAATTTTACATAAATATATTTACTTGGAAAAAATCCCTGTTATTTGCAACTCAAATTTCAACGCTTTTCGTTGTCGAGAACATACCAGTTCCCTAACCGATTACCAAATGCTTTTCTTGGCAGAGATTCCCATGTGTTAGAGTATCAGCTTTTGAAACGGAGTGTTACCAGTTTTAAACTCGATTCCAAGAATCATTCACCATGAATAGTGGCTTGGTTCACGTCCCCCTCCCACGCTTGTGTGGTGTGGTATTTAACAGGCAAAATGTTCTTGCCATCTAATTACGGTTCAAAATGACGAGTTTTGCTCCAAAACAGGTCTCGTGTTGCTTCCAAACGGGGTGTTATTAAAACTACAAGGAAGCCGAGATAAGAGTTTTGTTCCATCCTAAAGGTAATAGTAATGGGAATGTTTCTAAAAATGATGATTAAATATATTTA
This sequence comes from Araneus ventricosus, assembly GCA_013235015.1. Lineage (NCBI taxonomy): Eukaryota > Metazoa > Arthropoda > Arachnida > Araneae > Araneidae > Araneus > Araneus ventricosus. The sequence goes on along the minus strand of BGPR01001060.1, from coordinate 212,320 downwards.
TATGAAAACGCTATGAGTAACTTAAAAACACTTGAGAACACATAAAAATGTCAAAATTCATTAATTAAAAGTTTTTAAAAGGCAATTTATTTAAAGACGGTCTGAAAGCAAATCAAGGAAAACATATCTACCCTAACATTATTTTGACGTGGAAACGTCTTTCCGTTCGATACAGTGATCGAACTTTCTTGTGTGACAAAATACCGTCAGATTTGAATCCCTCATAACTACGAGACTAATAATGCGAAAAGAATGGTTGACCCCACGACGGATAGATCATATCTGTAAGAGTTTGTAGCATAGTATTTGTTTTGCCTGTGTCGTCATCGTACCAGTGTATGCGCATGCGCGTGATTGTTATGACTTAGCTTTATGTAAGGTTATAAATAAGTGTAGCGTGGAAACGCGTTTATATAGGAGGTTGATTCTGGTGTAATTTTAAAAAACTTGAGGAATATTACTAGAAACCAAAGTGAGACAATACAAATATTTATCAGAATATATGTGAAAATCAGTATTAAATTGAAAAATTAAAACTATGCATGTTTTTTTTATTATAACATGCAGAGTTTTCATTCGAATTGTACGAAACTTACAGAATACCTGACAATACGTAAAGGAAACGTTGCATTAAAATTTTAATTTAAAAATTTGAATATTACCGGAAATATGAACATTTGTAGTAAATAATATTTTATTGCGCATACGCGAAATTTAGTTCCATATACTGTCAACAGATGGCGTCATGAAAAGCTACTCTAAATAAAACATAAGAAAGGCGCAGTTCGGGTCTGCACCGTAGATGTTTCGTGAAAACGTCGGGATAAGATCATAAAACAAGTAAACACTTGTTTTATGATTTTATGTAATTTATTTATCTGTAACTATATTATTAATCAGTAATTTATTTATCTGTAATTATATCATTAATAAGTAATTTATTTATCTGTAACTATATTATTAATAAGTAATTTATTTATCTGTAATTATATCATTAATAAGTAATTTATTTATCTGTAATTATATTATTAATAAGTAATTTATTTATCCGTAATTAATTAATATGAAATTTATTTATCAGTTTCTTTAATACTATATTTACACAGAGTAGTGTAATGGTTACAGAATAGATAAATCACAAGCTACCACAGACCGTTGCTACATGGCATAAACTTGTGATTTATGTATTCTGTAACCATTATATTACTCTATGTAAATATTGTATTAAAGAGATTGATAATTAAATTTCATATTAATACGAAACGCTTGTTTTCTTATTTCATCCCGAAGTTTTCAAGAAAAATCTACGGCGCGGACCCGAACTGCGCCTTTCTTATGTTTTTTTCACTAAATCATTAAAAATTTTATTTTCTGTGATTATGTAACTAAGATTTTTGAAAAGTGAACTTTTTATTTACTCCGAACTTGAAAAACAGGTACATGAGTATTGCATTTTATAGTCTTCCCCTTTTTGTACTCTTCACTGGTTGTTTTAAATATCAGGAATAAAATTAAATAAAGGCATTGACTGCATTTTCATTTAAGAATGAAAGTAAGATACACAATCTCTAGTTTTATCTTGTAATTTTAATTAAGTCTAAGAGAAAATTTCAATGAATTAGATTAATTAATTATTGAGTATTCGCATTCATTTAAGTATACTCAAAGCATCTAATAATAAATTCCGAAGAATTTATTTTTTACTTCACAATTTTACTTATAATAAAAATATGTGTTTCTTTACAATTCGTGGTTATTAATTAAGCTTTTTTACCTTTTTATTTATTTAAGAACTTATTCTTGTTTTATGTATGAAGTATGTGATATAAAGAACCATGCGAAAACCCACGAGTCTTTTCCCCCCTCAAAACAAATTTCTCGGTTCGAAAAACAGAAACGCCTTCTTTCAAAAAGGTTTTAAAGCAGTAGAAAAATTTTCCCTTCGAAAAAATGCTTAGTATTATATAAAGTTTTCGCAGATTTGTTTCCTTATTCCTTTTTTAATCTAAGGCCTGATTTTCTTTATGATTGCCACTAAGGAATAGATTCTTTCGGAGCAAAGTAACATATATATATATTGATTGAATTTTTAACTAATTTGATTTATAGAGTTCCTATGAGCAAACCATATTTTTCGTATTTCACAATATATGAGTTTATTTTCTCGCTTAATAATCCTATCTTAGATGATATTCAAACGTTAATGGTATTCAAATTAGTGAAAGAAAGATGATCGTTTGTAAAAATTTCCCTGTGCAGTCAAGAAGTGCATAATTTTTATTATTACATTTTGTTCTGAAATTAAGCTTGAAGTGTATTTTTTCATAACACTTCATTTCCATTATTAAATGTTAGTGGCAATAAGCGAAGACTG
>BGPR01001060.1:135440-205806 GCA_013235015.1 Araneus ventricosus | reverse complement strand
TGAAAAGTATGTGTGAATAATGAAAGTATGTGTGAAAAGTATGTGTGTGTAAAAATACTTTGGAGAGAGAGAATGTGTAAAAATCGACCAAACATGTTACAGGCGGCGTGTACCACCAGTGGTTCGCACTTAAATGTTTAATCAGGCGGTGCGTACTACCAGCAATTTAGTTCGTTCATCAACTAGAAAAAATGTCCATAGAGTTGGAAATTAAAATATGGGAAATTTAACATGCATTAATTGAAAAAGTAGGATTTATTTTATTTCAACTCAATATTATAAACATAACAGTGCAATATTATAAAAATAATTGTTTACTTATTTCTATGCAATTTTTTAAAACATTTTAAACAAAGTGCTGGCAAAAGCATAACAACAGTGGTAAAAAGGTAAAAATCAGCAATGGTTATCATTGCGGTAAAATTTTATTTTTCACTTTAGTTCGGCGCCGCCCAATGAAACAAAACGCCCTTAGAGTAGCCACCCATGGGGGAGAAACATGAATGGCTGCGCCGGAGTGAACGAGTTAACATGCAACGCCACCTATATCAATTTTTTGATATTTCAAAGAGGAAAGAAATGCTCAGTTTTTCTCAGCCAATAACGAATACTTCTGCATTTTTTTAATATCCGATATAAAGATGAGGCCGCATGTTCCAATCAGATGTGAAAAAATTCAGAAATATTCATTTTTATTTTGCTAGAGAAAAATTGAGCATTTCTTTCCTCTTTGAAATTTCAAAAAATTGAAATACGTGGAGTTGTATGTTAAGCAACGAAATTATATTCGTATCAATGAAAAACTAATTTTTTGAATTTAATGATGTGTAAAAGTGGATTTTGTGCTATAGTATGTTCCGAGGTTATTGAGGGAAAACGGTAAAATTCTTATTAATTTTTAATCAATTAAGAATTTAATTAAAGTAATGAGAAACCTTTTTTTAGTGAGGATCTACTATCCAAGAAATTACGGTTTGCACTATAAAGCGTTTTTAACGATTTTTGTAACACTTATTACGAAGTTTAAAGAAAGCATACCAGTTTAAAACATTGTCATATTAAATGTTTTTCCCTAGCTTCGATGAATAAGTTTGTAGAAGTTCGATATTTTATATTAAAATGTAAAGTAAAACGAAAGACTTTGACCTCAACAAATGAACAAAAACTCGATATTTAGTTGGATAAAAACATTTCCGCGGAAAATTTATAGTTGAAGTCTTCATTGATAGAAGGAACGATATATGTTACATATTGTCTAAGTTATTTTTCTCAAATATCAGGTTTGAAGCTGGTGTAGAGTCTAGATGTTTTGCCTATCAATTGACCTGACTGAAACTTAAATGCTTTTGAACTTAGCTGCACCGTCTAAAAGCATAAAATCATCGATCCGATCTCGTATTATTTTCTGTTAAATAGCAGTTTTTTTGAGAGTGGTAAAAGGCATGAAAAAAAGTTATTAAAATTCCTATATTCATTTATTTGTTCAAGAAAGGAATGCTATGCTCTGCTACTTTGTTAATATAAGATTCTTCCTAAATTTTACAGCAGCCCTTTAAAATAATCTCATCAAACAATAAGTTTATTTCAATTTTGCATGCTAGCAATTTTTCGAAAAGAATTACAGCGGTATGATTGCATTATTTTCGCAAGAGTGAGTTTTGAAATATATATATATATATTTCTCCCAACTTTCCTTATATAAAATCTATAAGCGGTTTTTAATGAATCAAATTCTTCGTTTATTAAGAATGACGATTGGAGTTTATTGGATATTTTTCCTTTATTTTATTAGGTGAAATATTAATTACATATATTATATTATTTTTTCTTTGGTGAACGAAAACTTGATAAATTCGTATTATATTAAAATTATTTATATACATTTAAATCACATTAACTCCAATCGTCATTCTTAATGAATGAAGAATTTGATTCATTTAAATGTATATAAATAATTTCAATTGTTTCTCTTTAGAAAATGAAGCTATCACTTTAAATAATGTTTTCTTCCAATAGTCATTATATTTTGGTGTTGAATTTTAAGTATAGGAGCTTATTTTTTTATTCGTTCACAGAAATTAATTTAAAAAAATTTAATGAATTGATTCGTTTACTATTTATCCATAGCGAATAATGCAATTTTTTCTGTCATAATCATGGTTCCAAATCCTGGACGAATGCAAGACTTGTTTAAAAAATCTTTTGAATAGTAGCCAATACATACTTGAATTTTTTTATTTTAGTCAGTCAGTCAGTCAGTTTCGAATATATCGCGACTCGATTCAGTAGTGAAATATAGAAAATCTGCACAGGACGGTCTTTCGGCGGTTCTATGAGTTTCTTGGATTTCGCAATATTTGCTTAGGCTGTCATATTCAGAGTTATATACGCAGAGTATTTGCGCAGCAGACTGAAGTTCTCAAGATTTTCGAGAATCAAGTATTAAAATTTGTGAAAAGTTCTGCCTGTGGGATATGATATCATAGTAGTGATGTTTCCTCCTTTTATTCTATGTTTCTGTCTGTCCTTTGATTTCGATATCAAATATAAATGTTCTTCAAGCGAAAGAAAAATAAAAAGAGAAAAAAAAGACTAAAAGCCCAGAAAGTTTCTTAAAAAATTTAGGAATCAAAATTATACATGGAAGATATAAACTCTCATCCATTGCAGTTTTGGAGCAAATGGATCTTTGAAATAAACAAAGTACTTGAAGTCATTAAAATGATTCATATTTTATCATTAGTGGGTATTCCAAGCTGATACTAAGTGGAAAACTTTGTTGTGGAATCATTGTGCACCGTTAAATAATCATGGACTTGATCGTAAAGAATTTAAAAATTCTTAATACTTGAGAGTTCTTAATTTTAAAACACATAAATCCATATTTTCGGTAACTAAGTTTTACATAGCTTAATATTATGAATGTAAGTAAATTTCACGTTAATGTTAAATAAATATTGAGAATTGCAATATTTTCTCTTTCTTTACTTTACAAACGAGAAAGTAAGAAATAATATAAGTCAATGCTCATGTCGATATTTACGAAATGCTATCACGTATCAGGCGTTCAATTATAGGCTGTTAATGTTACCAGTATGAAACGAATGAAATCCGGCTTTCTCTCTCTCACTCTCGTTTTCGGTAGGTCAGCAACAAACTCCTATAACATCATTTCGAACATTTGCCCTTCGTTTACCGGTAATCCAAGGTCAGCAACAAACTCCTATAACATTATTTCTAATATTTGCCCTTCGTTTACCGGTAATCCAAGGTCAGCAACAAACTCCTATAACATTATTTCTAATATTTGCCCTTCGTTTACCGGTAATCCAAGGTCAGCAACAAACTCCTATAACATTATTTCTAATATTTGCCCTTCGTTTACCGGTAATCCAAGGTCAGCAACAAACTCCTATAACATTATTTCTAACATTTGGCCTTCGTTTACCGGTGATCCATTAGAATTATGTAAAAATGGACTGGAGTAAAGTTGTAGAAATTGTATGCTCGAGAATGGAGGTAGTATTCAAATTTTAATAGCATGAACCGTTTGCATAGAATCTTTGAAAAATCTGAACGTTACATGAAACGGAACCATCAAAATGTCTCCCTGCTTGAAACAGAATCAAAAAATAAAATTCTTTACAGGTACGTCGTTTTTAATGACTTCAAGGAACATTCATGTCGGCTTCAAAGAGTTGGTCGCGACTGCGTAACAAACAAATTTACATACAAGTAGTCAAAATGCCGAACGATCGAGGGGCCGCGGTAACTTAGTGGTAAGGTCTCGGCTTCGTGGCCGGAGAGTTCCAGGTTCGAAACCCGACTCCACTGAAGATTCGCCGTGCATTCGGGCCTGCTGCACGTTATATCATACATAGGGGTCAAAATTACGCTGGTGTGGTGGGGAAGTTTGCAGAGGGGATGCCAGCTCAGGTGTCGTCCTCGTCATTTGACAGTGGTTCAAAATGACGAGTTCCGTCCCAAAATAGTTTTCGAGTTGATTTGAAAAAGGATGTTAATATAACTAAACTAACTAAAGTCAAAGGGTCGAGTTGAAAAAGAGTCCTCGCTTCTCCCAGTCAGCAAAAATATTATATTCTTTTCATTAAATTACATAGGTGTAATATTTATAACAAAAAATAATCAAAGAATTTTGAGAAATTTTACCTCTATTGACATCATCGTGTTTTGCTTCTTGACACTGAACAGGAACAAGTTGCGAACTTTTCTGTAATAACAAAGTTTTCTCTCCAAATTTTTCTAGTGAACTCTTTTGTATATTGTACTCGAAATGAAAATAAGTCCTTGTAGATATTCAAAGAGTGGATTTTCATCAGAAGCAGCTGCTTTTAAATAGGTCGTATAACTAGTAAGAGAGAATTTTTTTGAAAATCCTTTTACAAAGTTTTGTAATAAGTAGAAACAAAATCAGAAAAATACATAGGTAGTCGGTGGTTCTATGTAAGTTTGAAAATATTTGATCTAGTATGAAAAGTTCACTGTTTGATATTTCCTTTCTGATTATCTTCGCTTTCAACAGCTAAGCAAATGTAACAACTTTTCATAACTATGTTTGCTAATAATAGACATGAAAGAACGAAACGTTTTGTATAATCATATCTCTATGTGCGTTTGAATTTCTCTAAAGTAAACGGCTATATGAAAGTTATGAATGGACGTTTAAAGAATAACCTCAATAATATAATAGTCCAGATCCCTCGGTGACGCTATGACGTCACCAAGAATAAAACTCGCGCCATAGCACTGCGAGACGTTAAACATCATTATTTTATTGTTAGAGCATCTAAATTTCAGTAATTTTAAATTTAAAAGAGTAATTATCGTTCTAATTTCAAATTAATTAGCTCTAAAATAGTGAAATAAGATTTTCTATCCATTGATATAAAATTTATCTCGCTATGATCAATAGTTCCCGAGAAATTTTAAGTTATATTAATCAGATATGTTCAAATTAATTTCCGTTTTTTAATAGAAAGTAGTAAATTACGTCAGTGGTATATCATGCGTGTGATATAGTTTGGACGCCACGATGTATCTGATTATTTAGTGCAATCGTGATGATATAGTTTGATAATATTTTTTTGGCAACGTTAAAATTTACACAAAGACATCTGAAGTAGAAGGAAAATTGTTAAACAACGAAAAATACTTCACACTGAATGGTGTTTACCAAGGGTTTTTATTGAATAAAGAAATATGCAAATGATATTTAAATAAAAAAAATATTTCCTGTCATAATACATATGTTTATTTTATTTGTTTTCAATCAATGTTAAACATTTCTCTTGCATATATATCTGTTTAAACACATCAGATTTGACGGGATATCTCTCGAATGAAGAGCAATTTACACCAGTCATACCATGACGGGTTATTTTTTAGTAATATATGAATGGAGGAAAAATTTTTTAGCGTGATGAGGCTGTTGGGGTAACTTTTCAAAAATCTGATTTGTAATCTTTTTTTTTTTTTTTTTTTTGAGATTTTCGTTTCTTTCTCCAAAATATATAAATATATCTCTTTTGCGGTTCGCTAAAAACAAGTTATTTAGCTATAGGATTTGACAAAATCTATAGCAAACAATGAATCACGTGATTTCATTTCCAGACGTAAACATGTTATTGAAGTTGGGAAGAAAAGAGATACAGAATAAAAGAAAGGGCTATGATATTTACGAAATTTAATTTGTTCTCTATAAATGTAAAATCCTAAATTATTTAAAATAAATTTTTTTGTAAAAGACTGCGTGTAAATTATTTATTTTAAAAACTTCAAAATCTGAACTAATTTTAACTACAAATACACAATAAAAAAATAAGAAATAAAGCATTTTTAATTCTGAAACCTTTTTTGTTTTTAGCGAACTTCTAAACGGTTGGCGCGGTTATGGCAAGCTTGGCAACAAATCTATTAAGATCAACAACCATTGGTTTTTGCTAGGATGCACAGTGTTCTCAATGTAGCGAGCGAAGCTAGGAATTACTTCATAGTTTAATTTGGGCATTCAAAAATTTCCTGACAAACTATTAAAATTTCTTAATAAATGCATCAGTAGGAAATGAAATCACTGAATAACAAATATTAAAATATGTCAAAGTTATTAAATGAGTGTGCAATAAGGCTTTGATTGGAAGATCATCGTGAATGTAAATATATTTATCGTAGTGTAATAATGGAAAAAATCCCCCAATCAAACACACAAAATTAAATTTGGCAAACATACAACGTAATTTATCTAAACAGCATTCAATACTGAATTGGAATTGAGAAAAATAATTGGATTTCCATTTATTGTAAACCGAAGCAATCGAATTCCTCTAAAAGTCAAAGAAAAGAACAGAACACTTTCGTTAATAGCAGATTTTAAGATTATGAAATCACCCATGAAGTAAGAACTTAGTTAAATTAATTTTAGCATCCTTAATTAATTAAATAGAGTAAGAAAATTAAATTTAGCAGACAAATACATAATTTATGAACAGCATACAATAAGGAGTTGGAATTTAAGAAATAATTGGATTTTCCAAAATCGAAACAATCGAGTATTTCTCTAAGTTAAACAAGAATCTAGAATAAAGAAGTGAACTATTAAGAAGGAACACTTTCGTTTAAAATCAAGTCTTAAGATTATGAAATCACCCATAAAGTAAGAACCTATGTTTAAAATCAGCACGACACACGTCGATATCGGTCAGTAATGGCAATTTTTTTCTTTTATTATTCTAGACATAAGAGATGGTCAAATGTTCGCAAAGATAACGTTTGGTTCTAAATATTTGGCAATGAATTAGCAGACATAATTACGAACGTTAACAGACACACTTAAGAAATCTGAAAGCGCAATTTCAAATCAAGTTCAGGAGAAATTTTGCAATTTAGCATGAGGAAACTGTTGAGAAATTGTTTTTTAAGCCTGTTAAATAAGTGTTAATGAAACTTTATAGAAAGAAGTAAAAATAAATAGGACTTAGGAAAAATAAATAGTAAATAGTAATAATAAATAGGACTACACAAACATTTCGAATTTGTTTTTTCAGTAAAAATTGTCCATACACGCAGTTGAAATATTCAGTGTGTCAAATTGAGTAGCTTTGAAATAATTAATTCTAATAAAGTGCAATAATTTTGAAGGCATCTTAATAAATTACATTTTAAAAAGAAATAGCTCTTAAAATCAGAAGACACTGAACGCAATTGGAAAACCGCTCTAAATGACGAAATGAGATATATTTTATGTTTAAGTCGATAAATGTAGTCCTGGAAGAATTCACGAAGTAACTTTTTATACAGTCAACACGGTCCTGTTAGTGATATTGAGTAAAATATCTTGCCACACTAACATTTAAAACAACTCCTAATTAAACCCTGTTTCTGTTTGTGGTCGAATCTAAGTTCAAATTTGATTTCTTAAGATACAGAAAGACGCGAATAACTAAGGCTTAAAAATGATATGATGAATTACTAATTAGTTGCAATATTTTATATATTCATAAATTTCTACTCTATTTGTGAACTAGAAACCTACATTGTATGAAAAAGTTTGTTAAGGAACTGTCTACGATCCTAGGAAAGATTTCGAAAAGCATAAAGCAATGAAAGGTTTTGATTTTTAGGCAAAACTTCAAAAGTAATGAATGTGTACGTCCAGGATTAACACTTTCCTAAATACAGCGCCACGCAAACATTTGAAAGATATCATTGGAAATATGCACCAAAAGTACCAAAAGATTCGTGTTGGCGAATTTGTGAAATTTAGTAGGAACTTGAACTTCCTTTTGCCCCAGGACTTCACCAAGACCTTGAACAGGACCTTCAGTTTTGTAATGTTCCGTTTTCTAAATAAATCAGATATTTGATGAAGCAATTCGCTTCAGATCAGTTGCAGAACTCGACGGTTTCAAACTAATGAACTAAATGCGACATCCAGTCGAAGGAAACATCGTATGGAAGGTAACGCTGTATCTCAAATGCCAAGATTCTTTTCGCTAACGTTTTCGGAATGGTAACACAGGATGCAGAACGTAAGTTCCTGCCTCTCAGCACTGTCTTTTAATTCTTTGAACTTGGCTAGAGTGAAAATTCCAGTACCTGGAAAACTGAAGTAAATTTTCGTTCACGAAAACAGAATGAAATCCTTCCTTTTCTTTACAGAAATTCCAGGAAGGCGACACCCAAGTTTGGGCGATCAATTGTCAAGAAAGAAAGGAACCACTCTTCTCCCGTAAAATTCACTCAGGCGCCCGAAACCTCCCGAGTCCGGCATCTGTCGAATGGGACGGTTTGAGGCGAGATAGGGCTCATAGAGTTAAACGTGGCATTGCGAATGCTGCTTTAGTTGGAAAAGACTTGGTCAATTGCAGGTTTAATGAAAATGATCTATCCTTTTCACAAGTGAACTTAACAGTCAAAGCCAGACTATTGGGAATGAAAGTTTTGAACTAATGGTATGTAAACCATTAAATTTAGTACAGTCTTGTGTGAAAATGATGAAATTGCAGTCTCAACATTAATCAAATTAGCGAAACAGTAATGGCTTCAAATATTTGCTATTTTTTAACAGAATCGTCAACGGCGAATCAAAAAATAAGTCTGAATATTAGCAATATAACGTTGGAGTTTTAGAATTCCTTTTATTTTCAACAGTGTAGAAGTTCAATGTTTTAAACATACCCACTATTCTGTTTTCAGTAGTAGTAGTAGAATGGTGGATTTGAGACGTATGCTTGCTATAAAGCTGCTTTGTCTCCAATTGAGGAAAAATTTGAGAACTAAGGGGTCTATTCTGGTATCCCCGGTTGGGTTTGAAAACGTCACTTTTCCCTTTGTTAACGTGCGGGAAAAGTGACGTCTCCCAACCCAACCGTGGGTACCAGAAAAGACCAATAAGTCTCTAATTGAGGACTGCACAGACATGAGAGTCGGCATCACCGCCCACTCTCGCCATTTTTACAATTTTGATATATTCTGTTTTTAAGATCTGACATGCTATCCTTGTACTGTCTGTCCGCCAAATGTCTAGTTTACGGCGGTCGCTATAGCAACTGGCTATGCTAGGGAAGATCCATTTCGAATAGGAGGAATCCGACGGAAGTCGGAGTTTTATTTTATTCTTGGCGCCAGGTTGCGGTGGTAAAAAGAGTAGTTGATCATTCGTCTTCTCGGTTACCATAACATAGCCCATTTGGCGCTAAATACGCCAATGTAGCACTTTTGAATGAACTTCAACCTGCTAGGAATGGATTCTTCCTACGATAACCTATTTCCATAGCGACCGCCGTAAACTAGACATTTTGGTATTAATATGGGTTTGTTTTCTTCATTTGAAGTTTCGTTTTCTTGATTTTTCAATAATAGTAAAATGTAGAATCTTGATCGACTATCGCGTGGCTTATTCTAGGTTTACACCGCATGTGCGTACATTTTAGATGAAAAAGTAAGGATATATCGTTCATCGGCTGCAATATTGCCAAAACTCGGAAAAACACGAATTTTTAATTCCGACTCTTTCAAAATCTTCTTCTTTGTGGAATAACATAATTTCTATGATTTTTTTTGTAGGAATGCTTAAACCTTAACCCATCAATTAAGCAAGCTATTTCTGCATCTGAACGATCCAACGAAATCTTCAAGCCCGTTTATGTCAAAACTTAATGTTCCGAGTTGTGCGAGTATTGCAAAGAAATAAACTCGATATAAAAATTTTCCATGCTTAATAAAAGATATTCAACTACCAGTGACGTACCTAACAGTATGGGGTCCGTGAAAAAGGTTTAGGATGTGCTTCTTAGAAAATTAAACCCACCACTATCTCTAATTATGAAAGTTTCATAATTTTTGAGATGGAGTGGTTTCATACATTTAATATACTTTATATATTACTGTTCAGCAATGGATTCCGAGACTACCACTTTTGGATGATTTTACACCGGAAAGAGGTGTCAGGCAATGAGACATATGAGAACAATTCCGGAGTTCTTTGTTAGATCGCGCTCAATAAAATGTAAACATCACCCTTCCATTCTTCACCTCCCCCCTATTTTGATCAAAATAACTCCGCCCGGCGCATGCGCAAAAGCGCGGAGGGTTGCCGAATCCGTTGCTATACAATACTGTTCGTTGATTTTTAAATAATCTTATTATTTAGGAGCAGTATGGAAATAATTTGGATTAATTAACATTTTTAACTGACACAACTTGATTTTGTGAATAAATAATATTTTAGTATTAATTTAAAATTGCTTATTTCGAACTTTAATTTTAGTAAAAATAACTATTGGTACTTAAATCCAACGTTCCTGCCAAAGGATGGTCAATTCATCCCTATATAATTGTAAAACTTGGGGTCGGGCCTCCCTAGGGATTGGAAAAACCCAGGGTCATAGCTATGACCCAGGGTTTTTCCAATCCCTAGTTACACCACGGATGTCAAAGACTGGATTGCCTGTAACAGGTCTGATTGTGAATTACGAAATTTATAATCCGAGGTATTAAAAATAAATTACAAATATCTTGATATAAATTTGAAATTCTGTCTAGAATATAAAAAAATACACCAGAAGTAAATGCTCTAGACTAGACTTTGTAATAGACTGTCGGATTTTCGAATTTCGGTTATCACTAAAATTATTAAATCTGGTTTGATACTATTTTTACTCTTTTCAGTTTTTAGAATGGTCTTGATTTCCTGATTCTTCCTGAAAGTTGTAGCTTTTTAGTTGTGATTATTTCATATGATTGGAAACTGTACTCTTATTTCAATTTGTCGACTGGTAAACACAAAGTAATTGGATTTGTTATTTTGCTGAATTCTAAGATGAGGTTATACGTGTCTGTCGCTGGGACAAAAATACCGTTTGGAAACTTGGTATTGTCAGTTTGGATACTCCTATTTCGTAGAGTATTAACCAATAATATCAGATTTATGTTGCAATCATACGGACCCATTATTGTAACTTTCGTAGGATGTATTCTACTGAAGCTTGTATGTTGTCGTAGATCAAAAGTATTATTTATACAGGGTTAGCCTAAATGATTCATTGGGTTTCAAAACACTGTGTATTAAGAGGTATACGACCTACAAAGACGGGTGATACATGACAAGATACATAACTCCCCTAGTTTAAGAGCCCTCCTCGTGGCTCGCGTGCTCACTAGATGGACGGCCTGCAATGGCACTGTGAAAGATGGCGGCAATGCAGGAGAAGAGTTTTTGTGTGTTGGAATATGCGAAGTGTTTTTCGGTTACGAGTGTTCAGCGTTCATTCCTACAGAAATACGGAAAAGCTACTCCTGGTCATTTCTAGTATGTACCAGAAACTTGGCGAGTGTATGTATCTTTTCATGCATCAACAGTCTTTGTACGTCGTATACTTGTAAATAAACCGTCCTTTGAAACACGATGAATCATTTGGGATAACCCTGCATATTAAATGTGAAAGAATGCCAATACAATGGAACGGCCTAGAATGTTAATATATTATCGTCGATCTATAATAAATTATTTCAAGGCTCGAATTTTTGCTGATGACAACAATCTTCAACACCTTCTGTAACATTATACTCAAGTTGTACTGAAATTACGCGTCAGACTCATGGATTTATTTCAGAAGTTTTGATAGTTAAGTTAAAGCAGCAATTAAATTAAAACTCAAAATTCCCTTGGGTATGTTAAATACGTTAGCTCTCTCGACTTACGCCTGAGATTCGGACGTTCTATCTAATGAGATGACCCCCTTCTCTGCTATCTACTAACTATAATAGAGAAAGGCTGTCATCTGAATAAATAATAGGTGTAAATCACAGGCGATTCACAGTAGCATCCGACGTGTTATGTATCTCAGATGCCCTTTCCGTTCTCATATGGATGGAAATAACAATAAAAAATGTACGCATGCGCAGTACGTTTTTCATCATATCTCGAAAACTATTAACATTACTTGGTTCTTGGGTATGTAGCACAGGCGATTCACAGTGACATCCGACGTGTTATGTATCTCAGATGCCCTTTCCGTTCTCATATGGATGGAAATAACAATAAAAAAATGTACGCATGCGCAGTACGTTTTTCATTATATCTCGAAAACTATTAACATTACTTGGTTCTTGGGTATGTAGCACAGGCGATTCACAGTGGCATCCGACGTGTTATGTATCTCAGATGCCATTTCTGTTCTCATATGGATGGAAATAACAATAAAAAAATGTGCGCATGCGCAGTACGTTTTTCATTATATCTCGAAAACTATTAACATTACTTGGTTCTTGGGTATGTAGCACAGGTGATTCACAGTGGCATCCGACGTGTTAAGTATCTCAGATGCCCTTTCAGTTCTCATATGGATGGAAATAACAATAAAAAAATGTACGAAATAAAATGTGGCAATACAGCATATAATTAGGAGTTCATATAAAAACACAATTCAATGAGTTATAAAGCTCGCTTGCTTTTATAATTGATTTTTGTAAAGGTAGTATGCATATATGGAGTTTTCACGTCAAAATAAAATTGAAAAATGTTATCTCCATGATCCAAGCACACACAAAATATTTCTTTTTACAAAGAGAAAGAAAAACTAGAAATCTTCGATAAAAGCTCTTTTTACCACGTTTCTATTAACTCGCTTTCTTGTCTGTCTGTCTGTTCGGTACAAATTTTGCAATGAATTTTAAACTAACTTCCCGATGAGCTGGAGACTTGAAACTTTAAACATAGCTCAGAACTAGATGACAATGCAATATTAATTCGCTTTCTTGTCTGTCTGTTTGTATGTCATTTCTTATTTTGCATGACGCATGCGCAGTACGTTTTTCAGTATATCTCGAAAAACTATTAACATTACAGACTTGGTTCTTGGAAATATGGCACAGGCGATTCACAGTGGCATCCGACGTGTTAAGTATCTCAGATGCCTTTTCCGTTCTTATATGGATGGAAATAACAATAAAAGATGTACGAAATAAAATATGGCATACAAGCATACAATTAGGAGTTCGAATAAAAACGCAATTCAATTAGTTATAAAGCTCGCATGCTTTTATAATTGATTTTTGTAAAGGTAACATGCATATATGGCGTCCTCGCTTGTAGGTTTTCATCGGAGACAGATTTGCTTCGGCATGTCTAGTCTACATTTAAAGTTTGACGAAAAGTTTTGAATCCCCCTGCATATGTAATTCAAATACTGATGTATTCAGCATCATAAATGGTTCAATATTGTCCCACTCTCAACTGCTTACTCACTCTTAACAGTTTGTTTACAGTTTTTAACGTAGGACTAAGTTCCTCCCATTGGGGTCCCAGGAAGGAATTTGATTCACACGCCAAAACGCAACAAAAAACGATGTACGGGAGATCCTCTATATCTCAGTAACTACACATGTTAAAAACATAACTAATGTCTTATTTTAGAGATAAAGGGTAACAACAGAAGTTACAAAAAAAATTTGAAAATGGGAATTGTATTTCAGCGACTACTGAACTGTATATAGAAACAAAAGAGCCACACGAGTAAAGTAGTCCTACGCCATTAAAATCAGCGGCTGTTTCGAAAAAACAGCCTCCCGTCATTTTTATGTCATTAGTGTGTCATTAAAATAGCATAAAACTTTAGTTCAAATCAGACTGGAAAAAAATGAAAAGCCCATGTTCAGCTGAAATGGATATTTGAATACTATTTCTGCTGTTGTGCCTAAAAATGAGCCGATGCTTTACTCTCCGTTAATGAAGTGGTAACTTCGTTAACTCAAAGAAAAGGGTTTTAACTTGTATATTTGGTTCATAATATACATCTGCAACAGGCATTCCATTACTTTTCAAATATCTTTATAATGTCTCGATTTCATAAATGTTCATACATTAAGATTTATTTGCTTTTGTTCGGTCGGTGTTCTGAAACTATCAAAGAAAACAAAATGCATACATTAAGAAAATGGATATCATAAAAATAGTTTTAAAATCTTAATTACGACTAAAGTGCAATGAAACGATTCTTCAGCAGTCATCTTCCGTTCCAGGAAAAATCAGCCCATCAGAGCTGTCTTTATTTCTGAAGGTTTCATTTTCGGAAGACAAAGCACTCGTTAAAAGAAGCCCTAATTCATCATTTCTGCCTCGGTGAATTTTAAAAATTATTTTTTTTAAAAAAAGAGCTTTTATTGAAGATTTCTTATTTTTCTTTCTCTTTGTAAAAAGAAATATTTTGTGTTTGCTTGGATATTGAAGATAACAATTTTCAATTTTATTTTGACGTGAAAACGTCTTTGCGCTAGTTACAATGATAGTCGGTCGAACTTTCTTGGGAGATAAAATACCGTCAGATTTGATTCAATCATAACTACGAAACTAATAATGCGAAAAGAATGGTTGGCCCCACAACGGATAGATCATATCTGTAAGAGTTTGTCCCATAGTATTTGTTCTGCCTGTGACGTCATCGTACCAGTGTAGGCGCATGCGCGTGATTGTTAGGAATTAGCTTTATGTTAAGGTTACAAATAAAAATAGCGTGGAAACGCGTTTAGCTAGGAAGTTAATTCTGATGTCATTTTAAAGAGCTTGGGGAGAATTAGTAGCGCCCAAAGTGAGACAATAAAAATATTTATCAGAATATATAAGTAAAATTGGTATTAAATTGAAAATTTCAAACTCCGCATACTTTTTTATTATAACATGAAGAGTTTCCTTTCGAATTGTACGAAACTTACAGAATACTTGATAATACGTGAAAGAAACATTGTATTAAAATTTGAATTCAAAAATTTGAATATTACGGGAAATATGAACATTCGTAGTAAATGTTTTACTGCGCATGCGCGAAATGTAGTTCTATATACTGCCCACAGATGGCGCCATCAAAAGATACTCTAAATAAAACATAAGAAAGGCGCAGTTCGCCGTAGATGTTACTTGAAAACTTCTGGATAAAATCATAAAACAAGTATTTCGTATAAATATGTAATTTAATTATCAATCTCTTTAATATGATACAATATTTACACAGAGTAGTTTAATGGTTACAGAATAGATAAATCACAAGCTACCACAGACACTTGCTACATGCGATAAACTTGTGATTAAACTTGTTTTTGAAAAAACGCTTTTACCAATGCATTAAAAAAGAAAATAATTTTTTCTCAAAAATCTGGTGGTCAAAAACAAATATCGGAAAAGACTGAGGCGCAGGTAGAAAAGCTGTAAGTAAATTAGAATTGTAATCACATTTATAGTATATTTTATATGATGAATGTTTAATAACATATCGTTTCTTATGATAATCATTGTGGTTTTATATCTTTCACCCTTTGTTTTCAGCGCCTCATGCTTTTACGATCTTTGTTTTGATCTCCAGATTTTTGAGAAAAAATTTTCTTTTCTAATGCATTGGTAAAAGCGTTTTTTAAAAACAAGTTTAGTCACAAGTTTATCGCATGTAGCAAGGGTCTGTGGTAGCTTGTGATTTATCTATTCTGTAACCATCGTACTACTCTGAGCAAATATTGTATTAAAGAGATTGATAATTAATTTACATATTAATACGAAACACTTGTTTTATGATTTTATCCCGACGTTTTTACGAAAAATCTAAGGTGCGGACCGAAATTGCGCCTTTTTTAAATCCTTAATTGTCAGTAGATGTTCACAAATCGGCAATAACATCGCAAGCTTTTCCCAAAATGTGTTGAGCTGATGATTAATGTTTTCTTTTTTATTTGAATCCTTCCGCAACTAAAAAATTCGGCCAACTTTTTTCCCGATTTCCTGCTACCATAACGACGCAACACTTCCATAACCTGGTTTAGATTCAGAAAAGCATGCTTCAGCATCATTGAGAGATCAAACGGTTAAACTTGTCGCGAAAATGTCTTCTTGTTCCGTGCAGCTTGAATCTCCCCCCCCTGGTAAAGTGCGAAATTCATTTTTTCTCCACATTAAGAATGATTAATTTCGATTTGATTTTCCTTGTCGTTGAGAGCGTACACCTATTTCCATTTGTATCACTAATCGCTGTGCGAGCTTGCCGGCTTTTTACCGGTTAGACAGAGGCACAACTGATTCGTGTACAACAACTTCATCTACTAGAGTTTTTCTAAAAATGTTGATATGCGCGACGCATATTTACGGATCCAACTATGGCTTGGATTGAGGTCTCTTTTCATTGGCTCTCAGCGTCACGTGACTTCGCTTGCTTCTGAATGATGTCATAGGAGCGCGCTGAGTTTGGATTTCAATTTTTGTCTTAGCTATTGTATCATGGAAAAACCAAAATTATCTTCTGCTTGAATTCATCACTCCCTTTAGAAATATCCAAAAAATCGTAATTTCTCCATGATACAATACCTGAGACAAAAATCGAAATCCAAACTAAGCGCGCTCCTATGACATCATTCAGAAGCAAGCGAAGTCACATGACGCTGAGAGCCTAAGAAAAGCGATCTCAATCCAAGCCATAGTTGGATCCGCAAATATGCATTTGCGACCCCCCCCCTAAAAAAAACTGGAACATTATTCGAGGTTGATGATGATGAAGCTGTTTGAGATGTATGCTCTCTCCTTAGCTGCTTTATCTCAAATTATCCTTAGTTGAAATTCTGAGATCGCGAAACTTAGAAAAAATGAATAAGTCAATAAAAATTAAGTAAACATGGTCTGAATCAAATATTATCGGGGATATGGCGTAAAAATTTTTGAATGTCGAAAATCTTCTTTTTTGGAATGGACAGAGAAATAAAAAATCCATGAGAAAAAAGTGTTGAATGTTTATTTACAGTATATACAATAGAGTAAATATTACTGCTTTCCATACCACTTACAATAATTATACGTGAATAGATTGAATTTTTGTGTTTTAAGAACAATTTTTATAACCCTTTCAATGAAAATAGTGTTGAGAAATAGAAATCCGACTTACAACCTGTTAGTCGGAATAGCACTCAGTCGCGAGACTCTGTATGGACTTTTGGTTCCCATTTCTTTCTTCTCCTTTGTCTTAACAGGGCGACGAAACTCGGGAGATCAGGGTGACAAAAGGAAGAGATTTTATTGAAATTGATCACGTGACCAACCTTACCGCTCGGAGGGGTTTAAGTGGCAGTTTCTACGGATTATTTTAACTATTAGTATATGGATCAAATATTCCGTGCGAAATCAAAGTGGTCGCTGATGGGGTGACTGTCTAAAAACATTTTACTGTATCATAATTCATTTTTGGAATAATGTATGGCATTGAAATCAAGGTGTGGATCATTGTAGTGATATTTCTACTAAACGAAATCGTAAGGTGTTCCATCTAAAACTGTACTAAGACTCTTCTTGAAAAGTTAGAGTAAAATACAAAAACGTTTAGCTTGCTAAAAAATGTCTTGATAGAAAATGATTCAAAATTTTGGAAAACACATAAAACAACGCATAGTGCTGATTAAATAGCAATGTTAACAACTTTATAGTTTTGCTGTTTATAAAATGAGTATGGGGTTAACATTCCGTTTCGGAGCTGAGAAAGGGCTATTTTTCAGTGGGATTCGTAATTTTGAACCAATAGGTACTTGAACTGCAACTCTTCTCGGAATTTCCACATTATACTAGTGGAAGGATGTTTGATCCATGATGATTTTAATATACAATAGCTACCTTTCCCCATATAGCAGATCTTAGGCTAAATCAAGTCTATAATTCGCGACCCTACGGCTTAGCCATAACTATGCCAACTGGTCACCATGGTTCTTGATATTTCGACTAATAATAAGAGAAAGTCTGCGTGCGTGTGTCTGTTGGCGCTCTACAGAACAGACCATTGAACTTAAAGCTGCCAAAATTGGTACAGGTATACTTTGGAGAGTCGGAATGTGCACCTCCAAGCCATTTTTTCAATTTTTTATTCAAATTTTAATTATTTCAAAATTAAGTCAAATTTCGACGTATTTTGTCTTTATTCCGTCAATAACTTCCGAAAGAATTATTGCATGAAAATCATTTTAAAATCATTTAATTGAAGGAGTAAATAATTATCTTTCCAATGATATTAGTACTGTACAATAATTAGTTTGAATTTAACAAGGTTTTTAATTGTCATTAACTGCAGTCAAGGTCGTTCAAGGAGGCCGTTTTTCTTTTCGCCCGAACGGGGGAGACCGAAGGTAGGGAGGAAGAACGGGGAGTAAATGGGTTATAGAGGGTGCAGAGAGGAGAAATTTCGTAGCTCACTTCTTTTCTTCCTACCATTTTATTTTTTTAATGAAGGTTTTAATGAATTGCGGATAGCAAATTTTAACATTAAAAAATTTCAAATTTTAATGCATTTTGAATGCATTTGGTATGTAAAATACTTTCTACGAGGTTTTATTAGTATTGATTATAATTATACGCCGAACCAATATCTCAAAAAACTCACTTAGAATACACAAATAGAACGGAACAGAATATGGAAGATTACATTAAAAAACATTTAAATAGTTTTTTGTTCAGATAAATGTTTTCTGATATCACACATAATCATATTTCAAATAATCTTTAATATTTGCTTGAGTTACAGGATTATTGCTTTTTTATTTCAAATAATACTTTATTTTATTTTTATTGAAATATCAGATTTGAAATTACATTAATTGTAACATATTTACTTGAAATTAAAATGCATTTCAAATTGCTTCAATAATGTTACAAGAAATTCAGAGCAATATTTGAAAAGTGGCAGCGGATAATTGCATTCATTTAAAATATGTCAAAATCAGATCTGATTTAGCTACTGACAGACTTTCAAGTTTGACTTGATGTAGCTGAAAATGACCTAATTTTGAATTTCATTTTTGATTTTGGAGCTTATTTCATCTAAAAAGCAACTAAAAATTCAAGATTTTAAACATTTCACTTGGTTTATAGCAGTCCTTTGTTGAAATCTTCAGTTTTATCTATCATCTTTCAAGGCCAACAGTTTATGGTCAGAAACTTCAATTGAGAACTAATTCATCGGGTAGCTTTAATTAGAAATTATTAATCTAAAATATAAAAATAACAACTAATTTAAACAACTTTGTAATTTAAAATTTTACTGATATAAATAAATCATTTTAACTGATAAGTAAGGCAAACCATCTGGTCGTCGTAGGCGGCCAGTTATTAATAAAGGAAATACCGGCAAAATTCAGAACTGGGCATTTTGTCCTTTTCAGGGACATAGAAATTTGTGTAATCTTAATAATTTGGTAAATTATGATAATTTTAACTAAACAAATTTATTTATTAGGCAAAGATTCAGAATATGGAATGAAAGTTTTCTGCCAATGTAAAATTAAATGAAACAAAAATGAAATAATTTCCACTTTTTGTATTTTCTTCCTAATATGTTTTAAATATTATTATAAATTTATATGTGAACGGCTGATCAAAAAGCTTCACAAAAATATTTTTTTATAAAATTATATTAACAAATATGTCTGTTTTGCCATTTAATTGCGATGTTGGGTTTCGCTTGCCACTCACACAGTTTGATATTCAATCAAATGTTTCTGTGAATGACTACAAAAACCTCCGATGAACCTTTTAACGGGATTGTGAGTCAATATCAAATTTTGAAAATATTAATGCCCTCTTTTTGTTGCTTAGCAACAAAAAGAGGGCAAAAACTTAAACTTAAAAAATTCAAAAGGCGCTTAGTTGTTGGGATAAATCAATCACTGCTGATTGCTTTGCAATCTACATAGCAAATCAGAAATAAAATATATAGAAAGGAAAAATAATTTGATTTAGCATCCTTTTTTATTGCTTAATACTATTAAGATTCAACGATAGAAAATTCCATCGAAGAATTTCTTATAATAGCAACATTATTTGAGAACATTAAAAGAATGATTGAATTATTCTAAATTATCTCTTGATTTTAGTATCTTCGTGCGATAAAATTTTATCTTCTCGAATATGATGCTTCCATTCATGAAAGTTATTTGCCGATAAGAATATGATGCTTCCATTCATGAAAGTTATTTGCCGATAATTTATTTCCATCGTTTTCTTTTTTCACTTTTTTTCTTTATTTTAATTTTTTCCTACCGTGTGGCCTTCTTGAAACAAATAATTGTTTCATCACTTCTTTTCCTCTAGATTTTCTGGAATAATTTTTCCAGAAATCCTCTTATTCTTTGCATATTATATCCTTTGATTTGATTCCAGAAGCGTGCTTATTAACTTAACAAAATAACTTCTTACTGATAATGGTAAATTCACATTTAAATTTGATAAAATGTATTGGAAAAAAATTGTTCCGGTACAATTCTTGTTGTAATTTTTACCAAATATGTGTATTTTAAAATGTTAACCAAATTTTATAACTCCAGAACAGTGCGAGTGTTATACTTCTAATCACTTCGAAAAATTAGATATGGGTTAAATAAATTAATAATTATTTTAAATATGAATAATAAGAGAAATGTGACAAAACCAATATTATTGGCCAACTATGTGCTAGCTGTGCTAGTGCCAAAGGCGGCTAGTTTTTAAAATATGAAACCAGAGTCCAGAATTTTAAGAAATCTGCCCATTTTGGTTAAATCTATGGATCTAAATTTTGGTTAAATCTATTATTTCACTTTTTGCAGTCTTATTTTAGTATTATTCTAAATTAAGAATGCTCGAATCAAACAAATGAAAGGAGATTCGTACCTTTAATCCAAAACACGCAGCATATTTTGACCATCGCCATGCCTAAAACAAGATGTTTTAGTCATGATTCATGCGTCTTTATATTATCTTTAAAAAATCTTTTAATTATCTAACAACTACAACACACGAAAAATGTATTTAAGATCGCTGCAATTCGCTTATGTTTAAATGCAGTAACTAAATCAATGAAAATTACTGTTGTAAAATATACTCGAAATATTTTTAAACATTTATTAAAATGAGAGAAAAATCGTAGAGAAATAATTGAGGAAAAGGAATCAAGCCTATAAAGAAAAAATTGAGGAAATAAATATAAAAACACAATTAAAAAATGAATGTCATAAAAAAACAAAATTTTCTAACCACTGAATTATGGCAGAAATTAAAGACTAAAAACAAGAAAATAATAAATATAAAAAAAATTAAGTAAACGCTTTTACCAATGCATTAAAAAAGAAAAAAAAATTTCTCAAAATTCTGGAGGTCAGAACAAAAATCGAAAAAGCCTGAGGCGCAGGTAATAGGAAAGCTGTAAGTAAATTAGAATTGCAATCACATGTATAGTATATTTTATATGATGAATGTGGTTTTATATCTTTTTCCCATTGTTTCCAGCGCCTCACGCTTTTACGATTTCTATTTTGACCTCCAGATTTATGAGAATATTTTTTTCCTTTTTGATGCATTGGTAAAAGCGTTTTCTTAATTTTTTTATATTTATCATTTTCTTGTTTTTAGTCTTTAATTTATGTCATAATTCAGTAGTAAGAAAATTTTGTTTTTTCCGATATTCATTGTGGCTTTATAAGTTTATCCTATTGTTATCAGCGCCTCACGCTTTTACGATGTTTGTTTTGACTTATTTTTATTTTTACTGAAACATTTGAATTACTGTGTAAAGTATTTTAGTTCTCAAAAAAACTATGGATGGCGTCACTGAAACCTACAGAATGCAAACGTAATTTTTCACAGGTGAGTGTTCTTATTTACCCCTGATAACTTTTACTGCGGGTTACCTGGGAACGGCTTCTAATATAACTAAAACCTTCATTTTTTATGAATTTTTTTTTACTTTTTGATAGCAAGCAATTATAAATTTAGAATCATAGTTGCGCTCTGTACCGTTAGTAAAGGTTCTGTTTTATGTCAAATTAATAACTGATATTTTAAAGCAATTTACTATGTAATCTACTTACATATTAATTTCTACGTATGAAAGTTCTTTGTTAATGATGATATGAAGCCGTTTGACTTCAAGTTTGGAAGAAAAGAAGAAACTGATGATGAGAAAGAAGAAAACGTGATACTGAGGGAAGAATCCTAAGATGACGATTTTGGCTCTTTTCAACAAGAAACAGAGGCTGCGGGGATGGGGGAAGTAATTTATCTGGTATCACCCATGGTTGATTTTACAATACACCTGTTTGTTTTTATCTATAACCTTAGAAGTGCTAGAATAAGGCAAATTATTCATATTGTTGCGGGATTCAAGAAGTTGACGACGGTGAATATGATATGACAGGTTTGAGAACCACCAATTTGGCGAAATCAAGATTTGTTTCGGGGGTGAATGACCAATTCGCCATTTCCCAGAATCATTTAAAAGCTATACTCCCAGATCTTATCTTTGAAGTAGAGTATAGGAAAAAATTATCTGGTTTTCAGGTAGTATGAATGTCAAAGAAAAATTAGTAGAATGGTGAACAGATATTCCATTTCAAGTGAAAAATCCACTTTCTACTTCTGAATTGAAGAATTTATTTCTTCTAATTTTTATGTTTGATTTTTAAGTCTTACCTGTTTCCTTCTAGTTTGTCACAATCTTCAGTTATTTCAATTTCTCTAAAGATTTATTTCCCAACTTTTCTCGACAAAACTTGAGTTAGAATGATTATAAATTACGCCAAATTAAAGGTAATAAATAGTTATATTAGTTTATATGCGATATTCCATGAAATAGAAGATATTTTTGTTGAAAACATTCAAAAACAGTATTTTGTGATAAGTAGGGAAAGGGCAGTTAAAATCATTTTGAGGCAATATACAATAGTTTCTAATGATTTCAAATATATTCTCTTCAAATCAATTCGTTATTGTGATTAGAAGCCCAAATACGCGTTCCCAATTACCCTGCAGTTTCTGGGGTAATTCGGAACACTTCGGGGTAAAATAAGAAGAAAAAGTGAAGTGGATTAATTAATAAATTAGTTTTGAAAGGACACATAGTTTAATGAATCCTGCAGAATATGTTTATATACTCCCAAAAAATATAGAATTCTTCTCCATCGCTATCCTTTGAAAGAGAAAAAAATGGACGAGTCTGCAAATTTCGTTCCCAATTACCCCAACTGACACTACAACATCACAAATATTCAAATTCATTGGCTTCGAATTCTTCAATGTCTCTTTCCTTCCGCGTTGCTAGGCAACGTTCACAAAAAACAAATATGGCGTTGCCATTCTATTTTTATTACCTTTTGAAATATATTGGCGCCAAACGATTTTTTAATTAATTTCTTTTATGGTCAAACAATTTTTTATTTAATTGATTTCTTTTTTTTAAATAATATTTTAATAATAATCTTGGAATCTTGGAATGGATAATTTTACAAATGTATCTATTGTATTCGTTACGAATATCACAATTTTAAGATTGAAACAAAATAATACGTTGTTGCATTTATAGGAGATTGTAAACAACTTTCTCTAATCAAACGTAGCAATGTATTAAAAAGCTCAATTAAATCGGATTTTTAATACATTTATAGACTTTTTTTAATTGCAAAAGTTACATAGTATTTTCCGGAAGGCAAAAAATGCTTTCATCATCAGCTAATGAGGCTGCGTATTAATTAATAAGAACTTATCACCTTCATTAAAATGTTATAATTAAGAATTTTTACGTTTTCTTCAATTATTAATACCTTTCTCGCTGAATTGAATTAAAATCATTGTCTAAGCCTCAGAGAAAATTGAAAAAAAATTATCGTTAATTAATGAAGTGTAGTTAATAATTTCTTAAACATTAATTTTTCTCTTTTTTGTTTAATATTTTGTAAACAAATTGATCAAGCAAATTAAGTCCTTTGAGAACTGACGTCTGCATCCATTAATGAATCTCTGTCAATAAAGTATAAATCTACATTCTTTTATATGTTCCTTGATTTTTTTCCTTCCGTTCAATTATGTTAAGAATTTGAAATTTTTTTAACACTCATCCCGACCCTGCTTACCCGGAAGGGTTTAAAGCTTTTGGATATGACTTTGTAAATAATTCGCATTCCAAAAAAAGTTAAACATCTAATGACATCAAAGATGAGCAGATTAATTTTTTTTGGACGGAGGGCTTCTGTTCAAAGATCAGCTAATTAGAAAACAAAAGAGGCATGAAAAGATAATTATTATAGAATGTTGTGTAAAAAAGGAGCAAGACTTATAAATATATTTTAATTATGTATCGTAATAATTTCATTAAATTATTTAATTGTTTTAATTCAGCATTTTAATTAAAATCTTTCAAAAAGTGTTTGCTAATAAATAGTTTTATTTCTTCTTTCATTAAACAATTAAAATAATTATCACTGATATAAATCACGGATATAAATCACTGATATAAATCACTGATATAAATCACTGATATTTTTTTCTTTCATTGTAGGAAAGAAGCAGCGGATCTCGGCGAACATCAATGTGAACGTCACCCAGGCAAATTTGTTAAAAAGGATGAATATTAACCTGGAATTTAAAGGACTCCTATCATCTTTTTGTGAACCTAGTCGATCCGCGTGCTTTTCGAATTCAGATTCAAAAAGCCAATACCAAATATCCGAAGGCAGTGTCTGGGGTGAAGTGTTCGACTATTTGCAGAATTTTGGATTTCCTTCTCTCTGTCCAAATACGAAGGTCGAATATAATTTGACATCAGGTAAGTTATTCAATAAAATATAGAGCACTTATTCTGGAATGATGTGAATAAATTCTCGTACACAAAACAGCATTCTATATTTCAAAACTTTTCGAGATTTTAACTTAGGACTGTGTTCCTCCCATTGGGGTCTCAGGAAGGAATTTGATTCATGCACCAAAATGCCACAGGAAAAGTTGCATGGGGCTCCTCTATATCTCGGTAACTACATATGTTGAAAACATAACTAATGTCTTATTTTAGAGATAAAGGGTAACAACAGAAGTTACAAAAAAAATTGAAAATCGGAAAAGAGTCACGCGAGTAAAGTAGTCCTACGCCTTTAACATCAGTTGCTGTCTGAAAAAGACAGTCTCCCGTCATTTTTTTTAAAAAATAGTATTCATGAAATTACTTACTACGTTGGAATATTAAATCGTTTTCGAGAAAATGAAGAGTAGGCGTAAATTTTGTTGCAAATGAATAAATTCTGTGGTGTGACATAGGCATACTTTAAATAAAAATGGAACACACAATCTCTTGTAAGTAAACGCTTCTTTCATAATATGCCTTGTTGGTTATAAGTTTTCAGTTTTTTAATGAAATCTCTAAATATTTCGAAACATTGTAATTCCCATTCTTTATATTTGTTCAAAAGCTTTAACGAATTAGTTCATTGCGTATGCAGATATTTTGGCATGGATGCCTGCAAATACGAATTATTTCTAGTTTTTAAAGATTACATGCAGCGAAGCCCTGTAGTTGACAGTTTGAACAGCAAAATGCTGTTGTTAAAAGTAAAATTATTTAAATGATAAAAAGTCCACAACTTATGCTTGTATACAATCTTATGCCAACATGCTGGGAGACCGCGGTGGCCAAGTGGTGAGGTCTCGGCTTTGGGGCCGGAGGGTTCCAGGTTCGAAACCCGATTCCACTGAAGATCCGCAGTGTATGGGGCCTATTGCACGCTAACTCATACGTAGTGGCCAAACATCCTCCCATTGGTGTGGCGTGGAAGTATGGAGAGGGGGTGCAGCTTAGGTGTCATCCTCGTCATTTGACCATGGTTCAAAATTACGAGGTCCGTCCCTAAATAGCTCTCGTATTGCTTCAAAACGGGACGTTAATATAACCTAACCTAACAGTTATAATTACCAAAATTTAACAAAGATATTAACTGTAAATTTATTAGTTAAAAATTAATTATAAAACTCTTTGTATTATATAGAATGGCGCATATTGCAGCTATTTCTAATATAATACAGAAACAAATAATAGAAATATAAATTAAAAGGTGAAAAAAGAAACAGAAGATTTAAACAAAAAAAACAGCGCTGTAATCTCGAAATATATTTAATACAGCCCTTTCTTCTGTTCGTCTCTCTATTTGCTGTTCAGTAGGATATTCTTTCATAATACTTTTATTTCATGATTATTATCCATTTATCGTAAATTATAAGCTACTAAATATCGCCATATTAAAGATATGGTTTCAAAATGCTTCATCGTTCTACTTCATGTTCTAGAAACTTTTAGGAATCTAAGAACTGTTTGTTAGGAATCTAAGAATTATACTCAGTTTCGGCTTTCATCGGAATATCTTATTTAATCCTACTAAAAAGGAAAATTAATTTAGAAATATGTATGCTACCGGCAAAGTTTGAAATCCGGCATTCTATAGAATGCCTAGGCATTGTATATAATGCCTAAAACTAGCCGGCAATGTATGAAACGATTTATATCTCACACATTTCCTAGGCATTCTATAGAATGCCAAATGACAAACCGGCAAAGTATGAAATAAATCGCCGATTTGGTTATATAAGAAATAAAGTTAAGTGCAATTCAAAATTAAATTATCTGCTTCCTTGATGTAATAAGTAGATTCACAATTTATTTTGTTTTCTTTAATAAGAAAGGCATACACTTTTTGATATGAAAACTTTCATTTTGCTTTACGAATTTTGAATAAAAGATTTTTAATGGTACTCTTTTATTAATTTTTCTAAATAACATTTGTATTTTTGAGGAATTCACGCCTTTTAAATAATAGCCTTATTATGAACTTTTTTTCATACTTTGCCTAAATAGCATTTGTAATTCTATAGAATGCCTAGGTATTATATACCTAGGAAAAGTATATAATAAATCTCATATTTCCTACTTTGCCTAAAAACGCCCGGAATTCTATAGAATGCCTAGGTATTATATACAATGCCTAGGAAAGGTATATAATAAATCTCATATTTCCTACTTTGCCTAAAAACGCCCGGCATTCTATAGAATGCCTAGGTATTCTATAGAATGCCAGCATTTCACACATTGCCGGTAACATATACAATATTCCAAAAATGACTTAGGAGCATTTCGTCGAAAAGGGAACTAGAGACCAACTTGATCATAAAATTCCTTTGTGAAGGAATTAATATGGAACCCGATATCTAATAATGTACTAATTCAATTAATTAAAAGTATAATTTAACGCTATTCTTGCGAAAATTAGGTAACCTAAATATTTCCTCAACCCTTTCCCCTCCCTTAACTGTGCGGGTTTCTCTATTATATGTATTTAGATGACATTTTCTGCTGTGGGA
Organism: Araneus ventricosus; assembly: GCA_013235015.1. Taxonomy (NCBI): domain Eukaryota; kingdom Metazoa; phylum Arthropoda; class Arachnida; order Araneae; family Araneidae; genus Araneus; species Araneus ventricosus. The sequence continues at coordinate 178,631 of BGPR01001060.1, read as the reverse complement.
TCATCTTGCATCGACTGAACTGGGATTTCTCGGGACACTTGAGATGTTTATAGTTTGCCCTTCATTTTTGTATCGAATTATAACTTCTACTAATGACTTAATTTTAGTTTATTGTTTGGAAAATATGATTATTCGATGCACCGCAACTAAAAGGGTAATAGTCATCACAGAATCCGCATCATAGTGGAAAGTTTCGATTATAACATTATTCCGGTAATTGTATCATATTTCCACGGTGTATAATTACTGCTATGCTAAATGTATATTAATTTATTAAGATTTAAGAGTTTTAATCCGATTATGTTCTATCATGAATTAGAATCTACAGCAGTTTCAACTATAATGAATGTTTGTCTCTTCTGAAGCGAAGGCATATATCACAAGCTAGAATTGAAACATTTAAAAAAGGAGCGGCTTTTCTAATACTTCAATTTCTATTTATGCCGGCGAGGGACTTAATAGAACCATAGAGAAAATAACTTGAAAATAAGTTTTTTTATGGAAATTTATTTTTCTAATATTTTATAGGCTCATAAGAGCATCACCCCGTCCTGCGAAAGCATACGGGTAAACCTCAAAGGCCGGCCGCCACGACAGCATAGTCAGGCACTGAAGTTCCCGCATTATAGCCCCCATTACGAGCGGCTCATGCACCAACCCCTCGGATAACAGGGGTACGACTTGTCTTCGGAGATGGGCCCAAAGAGCCACACCGCCATTATTGTACCATCGGGTTGGCGACAGTCAGCTCGCTTATACTGCAGCCCGTGAACTCGGGGTGCCCCCCCCCATGGGGTTCTAATATTTTAAAAGAAAGTCTCACTTTGATCATTGTTTCTGATGATATTCAATTTAATTAAAAATCGAATTAATATTATTATTGCATTGAAATGGCAATTAAAATCCCCAGTACTTCTGAGTAAGAGTTTACTTTAGCAGACTATGTAAGTCTAACTTCCGTACTATCTTATAAAAATTATTTTTATCAGCGAAAATATACTTTGGCACATCTTTTACCTATTTATTTGCAATAAACTACCTCTTCAGAAACATCGGAGGAACCTGTTACATAATTAAATACTGTTATAAATGGCAAGTATTTGACTGAAAAAAAATCCCTGGAGATGCTAAGCATACGTGAACCAAAACTGTCTAGGAAATAATTCAGGGAATAAAGAGTGACTACGATTCTGCTGGTCTGGTGATAGTGTTGTCAGAATTTAAAGAACAATCTCTCTCATCTCCAACAAAACCACTCTTAAATGAACTTAAAAGCAAATTAATCTACCAGAGAGATGTAGATAACACACCCTCTGTAAAGTTATACATTTCGAAATAATTTTTGTCCGAATTTGCAAGTAGTTGTAATATTATTTCAGTAGAGTAGGTTTTACTGGTGGTACACATAGACATTTTTTAAAAAAATATTAATTAATTTAATATGAAATGGAATTTAGCCAATGTTTAAAGTGTTTTCATATGAAATTGAAAAATGAAATACTAAAAAGAAAGAAATTTTTAATTTCTAGCCTGGAACATTGTAGCATGACTCGGTTTTAGGCTTAAATCGTCTCTCTTGTCGTCTTCGTATGGCTTGACTGTATCAGCCGTTGCATTCTATGAGTAACGATGTTCACATCACGCAATTTACAGAGAGAATGACACTTTAGAAACATCATAATGTTAAAAAGCGTTATTTATTTTCTCATCTGCGGTGTTTAACACTATTTCGCTGTCACCTCTGAAAGAAGTTACAAATTGTTTTAATTATATCAAAATAATACGAAATGCAAGATACTTCTATTAAGTTTGTAACAGAAAGACAGCTAGCAAGTCTTGAAAATTAAATATTTTTGAAATGTGAATTTACTTATTTTTTGAAATAAAGGTTATAAAGTAAAAGCTGACTCCACAATAAAACAGATTATTACTTATAACTTTTATAGCGAAATGAAAGGTAAAAACCTTTTGCATCAACCGTTGTATAGCAAATTTTGAAAACTTTATTTAAGTTAAATTGCACTGAAATAATACCGATAACACTGAAATGTTAATTTTTTGCATTGTAATGCGGTCTGAAAAAGACTTTTACGCGATAATGTACTCCAAAGTTATAGTGGATAAACGTTACAATTTCGATTAATTTTTGAGTAAAAATCTAATAAAAATTGTGAACCCTTTCTTGGTGAGCACCTACTACCCAAAACGTAACTACTGGCCACATTAGTAATTGTGGATCCAACGATATTCCCTATGAAGCGTTATGAATGATGATTTTCAACATGGATCACGCAATTTACAAAAGCAAGTCAGCGCAAAACAATTTGCCAAAAATTACAAACTTTTAGAGAATTTTTCGATATCAGTCGTGAATGCTTGGTTGCATGGCACACAGGCACAATTGTTTTAGCCCCCCCCCTTTTGTGACATTCCCCAGTAGCACAAAGATATTGTACAATATTGAACAATATTCTCAATATTGTATAATAGTGTAGAATACCATACAATATCGAACAATATTGTACAATATCGGGTCATATGTTGTGCTACCTGGGTTATACTGAACTATACGAGAATGGCGAGGCGCGATAAGTCCCGATTTTCTTAGCTGTGATAAAAAGATATACAGGGTGTACACAAAATGAAGTGACATATTTCAAAAATTAATAAAAAAAAAATTTAAAAAGTTGGAACTGCGTTTTTTTAATAAGAGCGCATCTCAAAGTTTTTTTCAGACGCGTAACGCGGCGTTACTCCGTTCTAAATTTGTTACAGCAAGAAAATTCCGTACGCAATGGCTAAAGATCAGCAAAAGCCGATGCGTGTATTCTGGGTTCTTTCTTAGTTTTTCTTGATTATCACGAAAACTCTCCAGTTTTCCCACTACATGTGAATTAATAAATTAAAGAGCGCAAAATTCCCTACAAATATAGGCTTTTATTTTTCTTCTAGTTTTAATATTTTCTCAGATAATGATTCTAAATAAATTATTAGAAATCAAAAATTTATGATCCTCTAGACCACCGAAATGGATTGTTATCTGTCTGAAAAAAACTTTTTGAGATGCGCTCTCATTTTAAAAAAAATCATAGTCCCTCCATTTTTAGTTTCTTATTAATTTTTTTATTTGGGTACACCCTATAGAGTTATATGTAGAAACTTGTTTAAACGCCTTATAAAAAACTAAAGAATCCCGAATTGGAAAAATGGGATTTGTCAAATAAATCTTGCTTATCTCTTAAATAATCAAAACCCCAAAGTTCGAAAAGGAGAAAATTATTCTGGCTAAATTTATTTCTGAAAATGTTCAAAACGTGACGTAAGTTAGTTCACCCTCACTGTATTTAAAATTTTAGTGATAATTTTCACATTCTAAAAATAAATTTTCCCAAGCCCAATTTTCTGATTTTTTCTTCTCCTCACACTCTTCTAATTTGACTTCCGACTTTTAGATCTTTCGAACTTTTGTTTCAACACGTAACAATTTCATTTTTCCTGATATCAATAATTTAATCTGGTGAGAAGTTGAAAAAGATTCACCTCTACTAATTTCCTTGATTAAATTCGTTTGGTTTCTGCAGTTTATTAGAAAACTTCCGACTAATTTTAAGCTTTATGAAGTGAAATTAGTATTGGGGAATATCAGGAAAAGAACTGCAGAACTCTGTATTGAAAGATAAATCTGAATCTGGCTACACATCTGTGGTATACGAGAAACGTTTAGATTTGAAGCGTTTTATAATTGGATACGAGTGAGAATTTAATTAAATCGAAATTTAATGAAAAGTCAGCTGACGTTCGTTTGGCTTATCTGCAGTTGTGCACTTCTATTTCATTTTGTTACAAAAGTGTATAAGTAATCTTTGAGCCGAATACATTACAGATTAGATGTTTTATATTTCTCCTTCCCTACAATATGACACCAGTATATTCCGTCTAATTATACAGGGTGAGTCTAAATTGTTTTTACAAAATAAGAGAGGTGATACAGTATACGTTTGTTTTTACGAACCTCTTTTTAACGAACACTTCCGATTTTACGAACTAGCGAATGGTCCCGAATACCCTCCCATAGACGTAATGTTATTTACCGCTCGCATTTACGAACTACAAATTATGAAAATCTCTTTTTTTGCGAACTCAGTTTTCATACTTCTGCAATTTTTTTTAGATATCGGAACGCAGTGCTAACGTCAATTAAACTCTCAACAGGTGCAATGAGACAGCAGGTGCATTCTAAGAATGTGTTGTTCCCCCCACCCTCTTTCGGAGGGAGGGGGCATAGCAACAAATTCAAGTAGTGTCACGTGGTCTGTGTGATTACCAGTGATTTTAAAGGCAGGTTGGTGGAAGGCCTCTGATTGGCGAGTGAACCTCGGACGTCTTTCTCGACCGCCTAACCCTATTCAACAAGCAGGTGACAATGTTGAATGGGGAAAGGAGAGCTTTGGTTAAAAAAATGTGTTCTGTAATTGACCATTTCACCTGGACTACTCAATCTGTGAAGTCTCGTAAGTCAAGAGGGAGATTGTGCCAAAGTATTTTTCTGTGTAATAAAATTATTTTTTGTGCATAAATTTGCAATTATTTCTTGTATACTTAAAAAATACATGTATAACCTTATTTCATAATAGTAGTAGTAAATAATCTTGAAATACTGTTTCATCTATGAAGACGAGGCAGTTTGATAAAAAAAAGACATAAATAATGTACGTATTCATATCATTTTTGGTGTTTTTCTATTTTACGAACTTTCGATCTTACGAACTATTTGAATGTTCCCTACGAGTTCGTAAAAACGAGCGTCGACTGTAGTACCCATCCAGGCGAGCAATAATTACCGTGGAACATAGGGTCGCATTCCACTCTGAGAGGCAGAAAAGTCGAAACGCGTCGAGCATGAACAAGTCATCGCCTCTGACGTCCTTGAACATTTGGGCAGGTATCCTTGGAGATCACGTGGTAGTCCCTTTCATCTTGCCAGACCGTTTGACCGGCTCAACATACCGTATCTTCTTGGAACAAGTGCTTCCCAGTTTGTTGTAAGCTGTTCCGCTCCCCCATCCAGAGACACATGTGGTTTATGCACGATGGAGTCCCAGCACGGTCCGGCACTTCTTGAATGTCTCATATCCCGCAAGATGGATCGGTGGCTTGGCCTCCTCGCTCACCGGACCTTAACCCACTGGACTTTTTCTTCTGGGGCACATGGAATCTTTAGTGCACGAGACGCCTGTGGACTCGGCTGAAGATCTCGGAGCAAGAATCGTTGTTGCCGCAGACGTAATTAACACAACACGAGGAATCTTCGAGAGGATGCGCCAGTCATTCCTTCGCCGGTGTGAACTGTGCAACGTCACGCGTGGTCGCCACTTTGAGCGCTTGCTGTGAGTTTTTCTCTGATCAATAAATCAGATTGTTCAACTTTTGGTATCGTTCAATCTCTCCCAACAGTGTTGTAAGTTCATGTTGAAATTCTAATTCTACTCTTTTCTGCCTCTCAGAGTGGAATGCGACCCTATGCTCCATGGTAATTATTTCTCGCCTGGATGGGTACTATCACCCCTCTTGTTTTGTAGAAACAATTTAGACTCGCCCTGTATATACAGAAGGGTTAATAGAAAATTCAAAATGTGGATAGAATAATCGGCGTAGGGTGCAAAAGTTGTCTTTTAGGTGTACTAGCATACATGCAAAATTTTTTCAACTTTGCTTAATTTCTTCCGGTGCCAAACAAAACACACTTGAATATTTGAAAAAAGATTTTTATGCAAATTTTGAATTAAAAAAATGTGTTAAAGAAACAATTTTCCAGAAAAAACGTACAAGAGAGAATAAAAAAATTATTTATTTTTTATTATTAAATGAATAAAATTATTTTTGTTTATATAATATTACACAGGAATCCATAACTACGTTTTCTTCTTTTTTATATTTTACAATAAAATACAATTTTACTTTTTTTCGAAGACAAATATAAACTACGCCACCTTCTCGACTTTTCTTAAACAAAAACACATCGCTACAGGGGAAACTTTGGCAAAAGCCTTCTTTTATTCCTCCGTATTTAGCCGTAAAAATGTCAGTTTTTAACTTTTTGGGGCCCTAGGGCCACCAGAAGATATGAATGAATTTGAATAATAATAATAAAAAAACGCAAAACTAATATGCCCAAAACAAAACTTTCCTACCCGGCGCTAAAGGGAATTTCGAAAATAATTTTTATAAATTTCTAAAAAATGTCATTTTTAACTATTTATGGGGAACTGGAAGATATAAATGGATTTCTATAAAAAAATATATGCAAACTAATATATCTGAGAAGCAACTTTCCCACCCCGCGCCAAAAGTAATTTCGAAAAAAAAATTGTACATTTTCATAAAAATTTAAATTTTTAACTATTTTTTGGGCACTGGAAGATATAAATGGTTTTCAATAAAAAAATTGGATAAACTAATATCCTTTAGACACAGCTTTTCCACCCCGCACCAAATATAATCCCCCCCAAAAAATCTTTTCCTATACTTTTCGATCCACCCTAATATACAGGGTGATCCAAAGTAACGTTTATTTATTCAAAGAAAGCACACTAGAGAGATGACGCCATTTACAGAGTGCATGATCAGAAACATACAAAAGAAACAAGCTACAAAGTGAATTAAAACACAAAGAGAAAATAAAAAGTAACTGCAGAGAATACAACAGTTCAAAGCTGAAAACCACATTAATTATAGAAATGTAAACACATAAATGTTTTTAAACGAAAACACGCAATTTCAAAAGCACCAAAAACACACCGAGGCTCCAAAAGTCCATGTTGCACAACGTCACATTAAAAGTATAAAAAAAAATCACAAAATTTAAAAAAAAATTAAGAACATTAAATCAAAAAACCATTAAAAAAGCAAGGGTCAAAAAGTCAAACACACACAAACACTAGATCAACGTATAAAAATCTTAATATCTATAATCAAGCGTAAGAAAAGAAAAAGAAATCAGGTCATGTATTTAAAAGTTGAAAACAATTCGAATTCAAAACAGTAGGAGACATACGATAAATGTCCAGTTGACCAGAGATCCTGTTAAAAGTCTTATTAAATTTATATAACGAGAACCTGTTAATATAATTAAATTTAGAATACACATTAGGAAAAGAACTTTTTTCCTTAAAGCACATCTCCAAAATAAAAGAGTGAAATGACCTTTACGGAAACGAACAAAAAAGCACATAAGAATGAAGGAATGCTAAAGCCTTGCGGTAGCCTTAAACGTCCAGAGGGCAATGCATAATGCAAGGATGACAAACAACAGTTATTTACATTTCATATACGCTCCAATTTCACATCTATAGCAATAATAAGACAAAGTTTTTGCAGGAAGTACTGAAGCACTCATAACTTGTACATCGCATTGAATCGCTCGCATGTTCAATCTTTCCAGCTGTATGTTGGATGCATCCTGTTGCTTGTATTACGTCGCCATGCATATGATGCATATCACTCAATTCGAGATGAGCTTCCTGACTGATGAAACATTGTCAAAAGAGATGTCAATGTTTTTTTAACGTTTCTGTGTTTTCTTATTTCTTCTTGGAATATAAAATATTAAATGTGTTACCCATGCTGTTTAATATCCTAACTTTTGTATATATTTTTATTTGTCTTTTTTTTTCCTGTTTTACCATTTGATGTTGTTTCATAAACTTTTTCGTCACTTCTTTTGTCTTTGGTTTAGTTATTCAGAACTTTTTGTTGTTGCTTTTCTGCATGTAATGTTATTCAGTTTTGTTGTGACGTTTTGTTTTTTCATCCTGTTTTGTTGTTATTTTGTACTCCCCACCATCCGGGACAGTGCCTTACAACCTCTGGGTATGCTGTGCCTGCGTGGGCAGATAAATAAATAAATGTTACCCGTTAGGAATCCACTGCTCAACTGAAGACGCTTTGCTTGCTTCATATTTTTATTACAAGCTTTCCAAAGCTTTTAAACAGCGTTAATGACCTTAAGTATCCATATGATTCAATTCCAGTTTTACGACGGCTGGTTTGACCAGGTGGCAGATTTTCAGCTTCGAGTCCTGAGGGTTACGCGTTCGAGACTGTCTCCTCCGTGAAATTTGGAAAGGGTTACTCTATTTCTAAATTAAGGCAATCGTCCCAAAACGCCTCTTGTATAATTTCAAAACAGATTGCTAATCTAACTAATCTAAATTTCTTATCAATTTTATTATAATTTAGACATAACATTTTAAGAAAGGTATTAAACGATGATTTTTAGAACATACTACTTTTAAAACCTTGTCTCAAGAAAAAGCATTTTAATAGAGGCAATATCTTACAATTTTTTTTAACCCCACCATTTAAATTCCACGAGTTTAATGAAAAACTTTTCAGATTCTTCTAGTGTTGCTCTGAAAACTTTTCATTACTCTAAAAATACTTCAATACTCCTTTCTCCTGGTCATTTGTTAAATATATAAAACAGTTCTTTAATTCTTTTAAGTAACAAAATGTATCATTGCTTCTGAACTGTGCAAAGTCTATCGAAATCCTAACGATCTCGATTCAGCAGCGACTGGGTCGTTAGAGATCAAACCATCGCGAGTTCTCCTGAACCGGTTCCATTAATCATTCTGCTGTTGGACAATAAGATGAGAACGGTTCATTTGCGTCTTGAATTCATTCATTCTGGGTAATTTATGCATTTGGAGGACAAATGTCTTGCTTCGAGGAATGAATTTTAAAATGTTTCTTTTGTTCCTTTATTTCACTTTTCTTATAGAATCCGAAATCATTAAAGAAATATGTTTAAGATGCCGTGGAAACTGCATACCATTTATAGTTTGAGATGGTCTGATTTTGTTGATGAGGGTTTCGAAAATGAACACTCTGAAATCATTGCTCATAATGAACGGCGATTCGTTTTGTCAAAACAGCATGATGAATTTTAATATAAAATCAACGACAATATACGTTCTGAAATTCTAATATCCGCTTAGTTTATTTATTCTTTTACTTGGAGCCCCACCCCATGCTCGCTAATGCTCGCCAAATCCCAGGAGGATTGTATGAGATTCCTGCTTGCTTCGTTCGCAACAATGAGTTCACTATGAGTCCTAGGACTGTTATTGTAAAAAGCAAATTATGGTTGAGAATAATTAATTTACTTTCTCATGCTTTAACTTAAATCGACAAAGAATAAAATTTGCTGGTCCTTGAAAAGGGTCTTTTTCTTGATTTTGTAAGCATTTAGGAGTCAAATGAAGCTCACCAACAAAATAATTATAAAAGGGAAATTTTTTTTATAAATGTGAGAATAGTCAGCATCTGCTTTGGCTTTGCATGTAAAAGTGAAACTTAATGATATATTTCACAATGAATTAAAAAGCAAAAAGATCTAATTCCAGTTGGAATACTCATTTCAGCACCCTTAAGCAGGACATTCACCTCTCATCCAAAATGGATTTTTTGGAACACGGGAATAAAAAATCTATCGTCGAGGTCGAAAACCTGTCAAATTTGGAGCAAATCATTCGAAATGGTGGAATTCAAAAGAACTTAAAATCCAAAACTCAATCCGTCGATTCCAATTTAAGACCTCGATGCGAGGGTAGCGGCAAAACAAAGGATCTGCCTACATCGGTACCTCGCGTCGAGGCTAGAAATGAAACTCGAAATCCCCCCATGGAGGAGTGAGGGTGGGAAGAATTCTGCGACTGCGAACCTTGTCTCAAAACAAAATTTGAAACATCCGTGAATGATTTGCTAATTATCGACTAAAATGAGTGGAATACAAACCAGTTGTTGGGACAATTGGCTTAGCCTTTCTTCCTCGTGAATGCCCAACTTAAGACAATTTTTGCCTCACCCATTTTAGTCGAAAAATTAAGCAAAGCATTCAAGGATGTAATACTCGCATCGAGGTCTCAAATTGGAATCGACGGATTGAGTTTTGGATTTTAAGTTATTTTGAATTCTACCATTTCGAATCATTTGCTCCAAATCTGACAGGTTTTCGACCTCGACGATCGATTTTTTATTCCCGTGTTCCAAAAAATCCATTTTGGATGAGAGGTGAATGTCCTGCTTAAGGGTGCGGAAATGAGTATTCCAACTGAAATTGGATCTTATTGCTTTAAAATTCATTGTAAAATATATCAAGTTTCATTTTCACATGCAAAGCCAAATCAGATGCTGGCTATGGCCAGATTTATAAATTTTTTCCCCCTTTCATAATAATTTTGTTGGTTAGCTTCATTTGACTCCTAAGTACTCACAAAATCAAGAAAAAAACCCTTTTCTCTTGGCCAGCAAATTTTATTCTGTGCCGATTTAAGTTAAAGCATGAAAAATAAAAAAATAATTAAATTAAAAATGATTTCTAATTTCTTAGGGAACTAATAAAAGTGTGTTTTTACACACTGCTTTTATTAAATTTTTGTTAGTATCATTTCTGCGTAAAATCTCATGGCATTTAGATTTAAACATCAAACAAGAAAATATTATTAGCAAAAGAATGCATTTATCAAACATTCCAAAGTTTTATGTACGGAAAAACGATAACATCCATTCTTAAAATGAAAATTGCGAATCTCCTCAAATACACATAATTTATATTATGCGGGTAGATGAATCGAATTTGATCTCGTCTGTGTTAAAAGCATAGACTGAATTATATACATAAAAGCTTTCGTATCTGCAGGTTTATCATTCGAAGTCTGAGTATAAACCATTTAAAATTTTCAGATTAAAATCACTTTTAATTCCACATATGGATCAAATAAAATATCTATAAGATTATGTATAATATAAATTTACATGTAATACACCGATTTCGATGAAAACGCTACGCTTGATAAAAGTTAACACAGTTGTTTCAGTTGAAGACAGTTAGTATAAAATATTACCTTATGGTCATTTGCTAATGATTTAACTAAATTTTCGTAACGCAACGTTCATAGAATTATAATGTCATTCACATTAGAACCATATCCAGTACTAATCATGTATAATGTGCAATTATCCATTATTATTGATTGAATGTAAAGCTAAGTTTTAAAATTAAAGTTTTATGCGTGAATTTTAAGGTTTTTTAGTTACACATTTGCTTCATTCTTTACAGAAATGGAATCGCGTTCCGTAGGACTTTGATAAGGATATTATTGAAGTTTTTTTCAGTTCGAACACTTTAAAATTATTAAGTTATTAATCTTTAACGTCTTTCATGTACTTTTAACAGTTGTTAAAGCAATTCATGATAACAATTTTATGGATGTTAATTAATATTTTTTTAAAAGTTTTAAAATGCAAACCAGCATGCAAGTTTTATTTCTGTGAATGTCTAAAAATAGGCTCTGCAGCACAGAAATAATTGTAATCAGTAAAATGTCATTATTTTTTAAAAATAAAAAGGCTACAGCTATTCGATGTAACATTGTTATGAAACTGTAATGTCACTTCCATGCAATGTTAATTTTATGGCTGGAAAGAATGTTTTACTCAGATTCGTACTGGATGCCAGTCAATGATATCGATCTTCTCGACAAACATGGTGACAATTTGGCGACAAAATGAAGGTCATCGGAAATACTACCATTATCGTTCTATATATATTTAGGAACAGAAATATAGAGATAATTTTAGATTACTCTTTCTGACGTCCCGCTCCATCGGTGAAGGTATAAATAACCGAAGGTGCTGAAGCGAGGAAGCGTCTTTGGAATTTCTTTAGAATTCTGCACGTAGTGCTAATTTGTCAACTGTTAGACGCTGAGCGCTTTTGATAGTGCTGTTGCTATTATCATTAGTGATTTGATGTCTGGTTATGTTGCTAATTTGCACAAGTGCTGTTTTCCTTGTTACCTATGCTTGTTGTTTTCAGGAACATTTGTGGAATAAAGCGTGGTTCTCCAATACCCTGCTTTTAACGAACACCCACCAGACGAATTTCGTAACAATATGATACATAGAGCTACTTTGTCAATTCAGCGTTATATTGCTCTAAGAATTTGAATGGATTGCTCTAAGAATTTCCGAGAATTTGAATGGAATAGTACAAAAGAAAACCAATAAAATTCATTAAACAATTTTTTTTAAACACACTTTTATTAGTGTACTAAAAACAAATAATTTACTTATTTTAATAATTTTTTAGTTTTTAATACTATGAAATCCTGAAATCAACATTTTTGCAAATAACTAACGAGTGGCACTTATTCTTATGGAACCTAAATTTAATTAAATAAATAGATTAACTTACAATTAAGTTACTACAAACATTTTTGGGAAATATTAACAATAGAATAATAAAAATTTTAATAGAAAGAATTTTTAAATACCTTTTATAAGTGTCTAAAAAGAAAATTTTTACTCAAATTATTTTCTCTTTTATAGTCTTTAATTTCTAATTTATTGAAATGAAATCTTGAAATCTGTTTTTTTCTCGACTCCTCTGATAGGTGGAGCCACTGTTCGAGGAACAAAATTTGATTAAATTACTCGATTAACTGATAATTAAGTTCTGAAAATAATAAAATAATGTATTGTGATCGAGAACACACAAGTGTAGAAAATATCAGAACACTAGCACATCAGTAAATGAATAGAAAATCGATTACAATTTTCCATCCACATGAAACAAGTCAAATTAGATTAAAGTATGTGAAAGCATTCTCTCGTAGGAGTTAAAAGTCACAATTTGTTCATGAATAAATACATCATCTAACACAGATATTCTTGGATATTTTAGTATAAAATTTTGGCCAAAAAAATCCGGACTCTTTCAGATTTTCACATTTTTTAGAATTTCTACGGAAAGGACTAACTGACTGAACTTAAACTTTGACCATGTGAAGAATAGACCGTAATTCACATTTTACATTGAAGATTCGGTCCTGAGGGCAATTAGGGGACCGTCTACAAACTGATGAAGACAAACAATTTTTGGCCCAACCCGCTTCACAGAACACTGATAACAAGATGAAACTTTCAGAAATGATTATGTTTAATGTACATAATATTTACAGGAATTTTCGTAAACTCAGCACAAATATTTAGGAAGATATAAAGGTTTTCTTAAAAATTCCCAAATTCTCCCGTCTGTTTTTTGCTTATAACATTCAGAGTTTTCTGTTATATTATAATAAACTTACAGAAAAAAATGACAATATGTTAGAAAAGCATTTTGTAAGAATGTGGAAAAATTAATTTTGAATATTAAAGAAAATATGAGCATTTTTAGTAAATAATGTTTTACTGCGTATGTTTGAAACATACAGTAATTTTTCTTTCACTACCTTAAAGCCAGATATATAGGGCAACTTATATAAGGAAATTCAGTTCAATATCATTAGTATTCAGAAAGATATTGGCATTATAACGAGCAAAATTTTAGGTCCTATCGAAGAGGAACCATTTGGAACATTTCTGAAAGTTTAATTCTCTTATCAGTACTCTGTGAAGCGGGATGGGCCAAAAACGTTTGTAGACGGTCCTAATTACCCTCAGGACTGAATCTTCAATGCAAAATGTAAGTTACAGTCTATTCTTCAGATGGTCGAAGTTCAAGGGCAGTCAGTTAATCCTTTCCGGAGAAATTCTGAAAAATGTGAAAATCTGACAGTATCCGGATACTTTTGACCATGTTGTGTACTCTTTCAGTTTTTATTTCCTGTTTATACGCGTTAAGCAAGATCGTTGTTCTATCGAGCCTCGAATTATTTACTCAAAATATGTGATTTATAAATTAGTTATTTTTTAACGATTCCAGACATGTTTTATTATTTTTTTGTTCTTTCTGAATTTTTTCACTTATCAACCTCTTTAAGCATAAGAAGAAAATTTTAATGTATAAAACTTATCGTCTAATATGTTTTCACTTCACTTTCTTCAAACAAAAAGATAATTTGAACCATATTTTGCAAAATGTTTTCCTACTTGAAAATGGTTGCTTTCTCATTCTCATTTCTTTGAAAGTTTTCTAAAAATAGAACACTTTACAGTCAGAAGAAATAAGATATCCACAAGGTTGTACTTTTCTGTAATAGAGAGAGAGGGAACGATCAATTTTTCATTGTTCACAGAATTTCCTCTAAAAGAAGAAAGAGATTTCGTCTTGTCTTTCTTCTTATTTTCAGCCAGCTAGAAAGGAAGTCATTAATATCATGAACTATACTAAAACTCGTCAAGTTATTTCGAAAAGAAATAATTAGTTATATCCTCCCAAAATGGACATTTTTCTTTAAGTAACATTCATAACTGATTTTGATGGGGTTGAAACTGTCTTGATAAAAAGAGAGAGAAGGAATGTGTCCAAAACATACTAGCAGATATCTTATTTATTTGGAAAAAGGTCTACTAATTAAAATTTTGCATATCATAATGTATTTGATCTTTCATTTGGTAAGTTGACGTAGTAATATCAACACGTTTTAATAAAATAATGAACTCTAAAAATTGAAATGGTGTTTTTGCTCAATGATTTTGGAGACGGTTCACACTCTTAGTGATAGACATTAAGTGACCGTCACCAAGTCAAATTTAGAAGACAAATTGAACATACAAATAAAACGAACAAAGAAAAAAATGAGAGTGCAGAAAAAGGTAAATAAAAGTTTAAGAGAATTCTAAAAACAAATCGGTAGAACTTCAGTACACTGTGCAGTTTCGTCGCCAAGCTCACGCTAATCATTTAAATGCTTGCAAAAAGGAGAAAAAGTTTCGGGATGACCACATTTGGCGAATAATCGTCCAAAAGAAATTGTAATTTTCCGATAGCACCATATTTTTAAGTCTAGCCAGCACTCTGAGCATCTTGAAGCAAATTAGCTGTACTTCTTCCTGAACGCCTTTCAAAACTTTCTTCAGTTGATTCATTCGCACGTTGAAGTAATCTTTCATTGTTTCGAAAATATTTAACAGCACGCTTGAGATTCATTATTAATTCATTGAAAATTAGGCTCACATTAAATCGCACTCTCTTGTTTACTTTTGGAAAAGGAAATCACGTGATCCATCAATTGCTATGGAAGTTGCTAAATCCTATAACTAAAGTGGTTTTTAAGAGCCGCACGAACGAAATATTTATATAGATAATATATCAGTAATGAATCAACAGCTGCTATTAATTTCTTAGTCGCCTTTGTGGGATGTAAGGAATTCTGTCCCTTCTTCATTTCTTCCAGGCCCTTCTTCATTTCCTCTTGCCCTTTCTCCATAGATTTCTTCATCTCGGCTAAGAGAGCAAGTAGATCAGCGTTGTCAGCCATCTTCGTCTGAGATCTCGTATTCACCATACACACTATCCCACTTCTGACACCAGTGTTGCAAAAATCGTTCGGTGGGTGTGTGGTGTAAACAGTCCAACACGCAGGATAATGTGGAATTAAGGTTTATTCACAAATATGCAGGAAAACACGTAGCACAGGTAACAGGAACAATAGATCTTGCACAGATTAGCAACGCAAACAGACAACAATTCACTGGTAATAACAGTAACAGCACTTTCAATAGCACTCAACTCAACGGCTTTCCAGCACTGCAGACGAGACTCCAAAGTCGTTCGAGTCGATCAACACTCCATTCTCTGATCCGAGCGCTGTCCTTATATAGTGTGCCCGACAGGCCGTGACGTCAGATGGAGTTTTCTCGTACATTAAAGCGTATTTTCTTTCCTAATAGAGATAAGGAGAAAAGGATAGCATTTTCTGGAATCATCGATTTGTCGCCAAGGTCTCCAAATTTGTCGCTAAGTCGCCAAGGTCAGGGGTTCAGTCTCCAGCATCCCATACTTCCCCCTGTAAATCTCTCTTCCCAAACATAAGACTAGTGAGGCAGGAAAGTGACATCACACTTTTGCAACAATATTTAGAAAGCAAGTTGGGTTCCAGAAAAGGAAAAAAATAATAACTAGGTACCAAGTATTTTTAGTCTTGAATTTATAATTCAAAATTATAAATATTGCTACTCTTGAAATAAATTTTTCACAAATTCACAACTAGGTTGCACCACGAGTAAGGAATTAAAATTTAGTTAAGTTAGTCTATTGGCTATTAATTAACCTCTGAAAACATTAATATAGTGTACTGGCCTGGAGAATTGTGCTCAAGTGTACAAAATTTCAGAACTTGAGTACATTAGGAAGTGAGTGAAAAATGATAACAAAATTTCATATTTTACAAGTATGAAACGTGTCAAGTTAAATAAAAATGTTTAAAAACATGAGTGAAGGTGTTTGCGGTAACAATGCGTTTTTAAATTTACTTAAATCTTCTGCTTTTATCAGTATAACCAAGATGACGTATTTTTAATTCCGATAAGGATCCTGGTGATAATTTGACGAAAAGTAGATTATACAACATTTCAATCGAAATACACTTCGGAAACTGTCTTGAAATAAATTTTATGTAGCTTCCATAATAATTCCTTTCAGCTTTTAGCAGCATTCTAACAATGTTTCAAGATCTATAATCTAATATATAAATGGAATTTTCAAAATAAGTTCTTGTGACACTTTAAGATGTCTTTTCGAAATAATTCTCTTGATAATAAGAAAGAAAAGGTAAATTAATGATAAGCGAGTCCTTCTAAGAAAATATATTTCGAGAGTAAGAAATACTGATTCTTGGAACATTGTTCGTATGAACTTTCTGAAATATGACTCGGAAAATGAAAAATATATGAAATATAGCAAAAATGAAATTATGATTGAAATTATAATGATTTGTATTTTGTTTCTTATAAATGATTGGGATAACGTTAGTTCAGTAAAATATTTGAGAATACTGAGTTGTAAACTAACAACAATGCACTTTCTAAGATCAAACATCCTTCGTAAAAAATGCAGTCTCAATCATTTCAAAGAGAAGATCTACAATAAGAAAGGTAGTATTGAGACGGAATCTGCGTATATGCGTTTTGCTATTTTTACTTTCTCTTATACGAAGTCTACAAATAGAAAGTATTGTAATCGTCAAAAAATTCGAACCCGAGATTTTGACGAATCTCCACGTTTTAGACCTCCCTGAGTCCGAAAAATACAATTTTGGAATTATGTCTGTCTGTGAACACGATAACTCGAAAGCTAGTAGAGCTACGGAGATGAAATTTTGTATGTGGTCTTTAAACATAATTTGCAGGTTTCTTTCAAATTTTGGACAAAATCCGTCCACGGGAAGTCTGTCTGTCTGTCCGCGGTCATGCGAACACTATAACTCAAAAACTTGAATAGCTAGATAGATAAAATTTGGTACACAGTTTTATCATCATGAATGTAGGTCCGTATAAAATTTTGGGCCAAATCCGTCAAAGGGTTGACTGTCTGTCGGTCTGTATAATTTACTTTTGAAGAGAATCCGTTATCTCCACACGCATGCGTACTGGAAGCAATCTTCTGTGCACGCTGAAGAAGCGAATTACGTCAGTTTGTCCTTGAGCCTGTAAGAGCGGAAAATCGTTACGCATCTCTTTGAATTGGATTCTTTACCCAGATATTTTTCAATCGCTATGTTGAAAAACCTTCTGATAGTCATTGGATTCTGGGTAACAATAGGTTCGAATTTTTTTAGCCACGCGGGGGAAGGGTAAACGGCGCCTTTTTGGGGAAGTATACGAGAAAGTTTAGGGGAGAACAACCCCGTTGGTTTCTTACTTATGTCGGCATGAGCAATCGCAAGGAGGACGTTTAGCACTTATTTTTCTTTCGCTAAGCTATCCACCCCACTGGAGAGGTTGCACCACGAGTACGTTGATGAGAAGTCGCCAAATAAATAAGGGGATCTCGCTTCCCTGATGGGTGAAGTAATGGTGTGGGTTGAGTTGCCCCTCACTGATGAAGATACATACCTCCTTCGGGAGGGCCGGGCCGTGGCCGGTGACGGCTTTCAGGACTGTGACCTAAGGATCAGAGCTGTTTCAGCGGCCGTTCTTTGGATGACCCTGATTCCAAGGCAGCGCTAGGGTGGCTCGACTTAAGGTCTCCAAGTTATCCGGACTAGCTCGATTCTAATGTCTTTCTTCAATTGACCGTAATAGGATCGGTGGGAAATTCATGTTATTTCAAATTTTGCTTTATACAGCGTTAACCCTATCGCATACAATGTCATGTTTGACTAGAGATAGAACACCGTCTCATACTCCTGTGCCTGTAACCATACGGCCACTGAACGGTTGGATGGGTATGAAGACTTCACCTTTATTTAGAATCACTAAAAAAAGTAACAAAATGGCTTGTTACAGTGCCAACGAACACATGAACGAGAAAAATACACAGAACACACGACAAAAAAATACAACAATGAAATACAAGCTGGGAACATGAAAAACAAATAAAAACAAGAGGAAAAAAAGGAGAGTAAAGATTTAAAAAAAGATAAACATGAAGAAATAAATATGGCAAAGAAAAATTTTCTACTGGATCTAGAAAAGAAAGAAATAAAAAACGTTCAACAAAAGTCTCTTGCGAAACAAAAAGTTCATGGTACTTTAAAACCCTCTCCCACTGAGCGAGGCCTAAAAATTTCCCCATAACAGCGAGGAGCGCCGGTCTGAGGCGGTTGGTTTCTTTTGAGGGGAAGTGAGGTTCTGAGATCGCTTAGGAGATAAGTACGGTAGGGGGTCCAATTATCCTTGCCAACCGCAGTCCATTTCAGTGCGCCTTAAGGGAATGTTACAGCAGGGGTGGGGAAAATGACCCCCAGGTTGGGAGAGTCCAATTCATGTCGTTTCCTCCCAAAAAGTCCCGGTTTTAGAGGAGCTAGAAGAGAAAAGTATCTTCGGGATTAAAGAGTTAAAGAAAAAGGTTGTAGAGCCACCACATAGTAAATCAGTTACTTCAAAAGAAGTGCGTCTGGCTTGAGAGGTCTAGCTTGAGGAGCAGGAGACATGGAAGGCCTTAACTTAACCCTCTGATTCCTAAGACCCTTGGAATAGAGAGACCTCAAAATACTGGACGGCCGAAGTTTCTCTTTGAAAGATAAGGGAAATTCACTTCCCTCTCAAAAACCACAGTGACAGCTGGCGCTCTCCGAATTCTAAGAACCCCCTCCCCTGTTCCCCAAACCCTCCTGGGCGACCCGCTCTAACGAAGAAAGCGTGCACTGCTGGTGTGAAATCAATCACAATTAAGGAAAGGGGTGGAAACGTCACAGTGATATTCGGACGTCCACCGTCTTTTGCTTGAAGGGGCGGTTGGGACGATCTCGTATCGATAGAGTTAATAAGGGCTTCGTTGACGGTCAGGTACCTCACAAGCTGAACTATCTTATTACGAGATAGTTTCTTCCCGGCAACGGCTCTCAGACAGTTTACCCTGTTTACTTCTGCAGGTTTCGTGAAATAGAAGGACTTGGTGAGATGACATTCTGTTGCATAGTGCAATGGATTTCTTAATTTTCCGCATGATGCACAATTCTACTCACTCGCACAACGAATTGCGGGTTATTTGATATTTAGATCTTTGATCAAGTCAACGGAGCAGTTAATTTAAAAGAAAAAAATTATTTGGGCGCTGTTCATGTATGTCTATTATTTTTAATCTTTACTTCTTATATATTATTATTCATATACTAAATATCTAAATGAATGCTACCTGTAGATGGCGCTGCGTGTACCTTTTAAGTATATGCAGTCCGAGAGTACATTGAGTTGCTGTATCGTACTTCGGCGCGACGATTTGTTCACTTGTACAATTAGGCACAGCTCGCTTTTTGTTAGCGGCAAATTACTGAATGTGTTTATATTATACTAATATACGTTATGTGTTGATCGTATATTGTGTGTGTGGCCTGTTGTGAATGTCAAAATAAAGAATAAGAGGTCAATGCTGTGGGCTTATTGAAAATACCACACACCTAACTACAGGCACTCTTAAAGTATCTGTTGTCCTTTACCTTCTTATATGGATTAAAATACCAATAAATGTCCATGCAGTTAGGTGACTAAAAATTCGTTAGGACCCGAAGGAGTAAGGGTTAAAGGTGTGGAAGATACTGAAATATTACATAACACAAAATGGTATTTCACCTAGCTTTAGGTGTCATGGTAACTAAATTAATGCTTTATCCGATAATAATGCATGCAGTTAAATTGCAATAACTCCTGTAATTTCCCCTTAATTTATACTAGATGCTTTATAGGAATACAATACCGTTAATACGTTTAGCCAAAATATGGCAGAATAGATGCATGTAAGGTAATCCGATTGTATCTGTGAATTGATTTTGTTTGTGCGGACAAGGTGTCTTCTGAATCGATATAGCGCGACAACTTTTTAATTGAATTTACCCCTTATTTTTCATAGTTTTCGAAATTAGCACTGTAACTCTATGACTTTACTTCCAGTGAGCACTGTCAGCGAATTTATAGAAAAAAGTACGGCGACTTTACTCTAACTAGACACCACTTTTATGACTATAATTGTCGATGTTCAACAGTTTAGGGAGTTAGAAGATGGTTTATAGGACGCCCTCTATGTATTTGAATCATTTTAAATGCATTTCAGTCGTTTTTTATAATTAAATTCAGCATATAATTTATGAGAACTTCTCTACATTCCTCTTAAATCAAGGACATTAATCGTAAAATCCACTATACGAGCGACTTTAATTAGAACAGTTTCGGCCTGTAAGTAGATTCCTCGAGTTCAACTCATCGAATCATTAAGTTTGAGTACTATTTCAATGAATTTATTACCAAATATAAATAATATTATGATTATTGAATTTTTAAAGTAATCATAAATTTTTGAAGATCGGAAAGAATCTAGTGTTTTCTTTCCAATTAATACATTCAGCGGTGTTATGTATTTAATTTTAAGATTTTTTTAGCAGAAATTGAAAAGATCTAATGCACTTTTTTTCCTTTAGATAGTTTGATAAATGCTCAAAGTACTCAGTTTGAAGTTTTTTATTGTTTCCGAACGTTTGAAATTTATTGCGAAATAAGTCAAAATTTCCAATCATTGGTTTAAATTTTCTTAACAACTTCTCAAATGATAATGGTTTTAGAAGTCTAGAATCTTGTAACTTTCATAAGGATTCTAAAGATAAGAAGCATATGGTACGATAAAGCGATAATGTCGCTAAAGTTTATTATAGAAATAATAACCTTATTATATTCATTGAAACTGCGTTCACGTTTCCACAAGTTTGTACTTCTTTCTATACACAGAAGTAGTTTAGTTTAGTTTAGTTTAGTATTATTAAGAGGACATACACAATGCAAATACGATGAAAACAGCAAAATCTTCAAAATTGGTATTAAGACAGTTTTCCTGTAAGGTATAGATATATTGATGAAGGAAATTGAAAAATAAATATGATATTTCTTTAGGAGCCTAAAGAATTTGATAATACTATAGTCGGACGTATGCGTTTAATGACAATTTCATGTATACAGGGTGTATAGGGGTTTCTGTTAAGGCGGCATACGACTGTTATACCTCGAAAAGTTTCGATTTTATGGGAAAAAAAAATATATATTATTCCCCAGTCTTTACTGAACAATTTAAAACAATCCGTGTTAAAAATTCCCATAATTATGAAAGTTATGAAAAAAAAGTATCAGCTGTTCAACGTAAACATAGAAAATGTTCATATCTTTAAAGCGGTATATCTCAAAATGTGTTTTTTTATATTGCGCTCACAATATCTCAAGAATTAGTGAATATGTTTACATAAAACGTTTACTGAGTATGTATTGTGCTGCTTTCTACAAACTAAACCATAATTTTTGTACATATTTTCTCCAAAGAAGTTTTTTTGGGTGGCAAGAAAAGTTGAAATTTCAACTATTCTTAAAATTTTATTTTAAATTGGTATACAAAATAGAAATTGAATTTAAATGTTAATAAATTGCTGTTCAATTTCTTAAACGGACTGCTTGGATTACTTAGATACCTAAAATATTGTGTTTAGACCAATATCTTATCCGTAATCATGCGCGCAAGGTGACTATCTCATTTTTCCTCCAAAAATTATACCCATATTTATTGCTCTCTCAAATAAATACATACCAATATAAAGGATTGGGAATGGATGCACTATAAGAGAAAGAACAGATATTTTTCTAGAAAAAAGTGAGTTTGTGGATTTCATTGTTTCAGAGTTATAATGCATCGAATTTGACCCTTTTTCTCCCATTTCTTTCGGAGTTTGAGTCGTATGTCTACTTAACATCCCGTTTTGAAAGAAAACTAAGATATTTTGTGAAGGATTTCGTAATTTTGAAGTGCGGTCAGATGACGAGGACAACACCTGAGCTGGCAACTTCCTCTCCGAGCTTCCGCACCGCATAAGCGGGAGGACGTTTAACCCCCTACGTCCGATTTAACGTACAACAGACACGGATACCCGTTAGATCTTCAGTGGAATCGGGTTTCGAACCTGAACCCTCCTGCCCAGAAGACGAAACCTTACCACTAAGCCACCACGCCTCTTAAAATGCAGAGATTCTTCTAACCCTCTGACTACTAAGAGTTCTCAAAATCTGAGTACAGTTGTATACGGAGGTTTGCTTACTAATGGACCTTATGCACCGTTTGGGTTCGAGAGTATAGAAAAACAGCTGTGGAGGAATAAACAAAACGATCGGCCTATAAGTGACTCAGAAATAAAAGCAGTTCTGAGTCAGCTGTTTAAGACTGACCAATGGCTGCCACCGGCAGGTCACGTGTCGGAGGATGTGACGTCACATGCATAAGGACCATTGATCTGTGGAATGGATTCGTCCGTCACCTTCCCCCTTTTCTCCTTATTACGGGTAGTGGGAGATATGAATAGGAGGCCTTTCATCTCTCATCTCTCCCCTAAGGGTCCCTTTAATGACCACACGACCAACTGCCTTCTCCCCCTTTCGGAACAGCAACCGGCCGAAATCCGCCCCACTAGCGTAAAAGTTGCATGGGCGGTTACGGCCAGGTTAGGAGTCAGAGTGTTAAAGATGAATATAAGATGGTAAAAAAATAGTTATCGGTAAGATTTTTACAAAAATTTTTGGAAAGAAAATAAATGTTCCGCAGGTCTCACATAACCAGTAAAGGATTGGTTGATGGAAACCTGAAGGCTGGGTGGATGGTTGGCTCAGAAATTGTGTTCTCTCATGTAGTCTGTTACGAAGTTAAAAATTACAGTAGGTGGTAATACCGCTTCCTAAAAAATATTAATCTCTTAATGTTATGATTTCAGCAGATTATTTTCCGAGAATTACGTCAAGTACACAATGTTTTTCCTTTAAATTAAATGATTTCTTAATTTAGAGAGCTACATTAGTTATTAAAGTTAAGATTCATGAATTCAAAATAAAGGCTTTATCTCAACATTTAAAAAATGCTATTAAGGGAAATTATATTCTCCCATAATTGAATAAAGGAAGAAAAAGAATTTCTGTTCCATTATTTGAGTAAATCGAAAAAAGGATAAAATGAAATGTATTAATATTCATTGAAACTGTGTTCGCGTTTATGATAATCGAATTGAAATCCTAAAATTACACTTTTATACTGACAATAGAAATGCAAAGATTTTTAATATACTTCTTCCGAAACTAACGTCTTTATTGAAAACATTCGAATATTTAATCTTCAGTCACCAAAACCAATTTTAAATCCATATATTAAAAAAAACTACGATGTGATTTATCAAGTAATATTCGGGAAAAGAGTTCCACCTATTTTATATTCTAACTGTTAGTCAGAATTTTTAGTTTCTTGTCTTTATTGTAAAGTTTATGAAGACTTCCTCAAACTTTGCTTTCAAAAGCGTGAATAAAAGGAAACTATAAATTTTCTATGGACTCCATGTGTTATGGGAATATCTTAACTTCTTTCAACCGATAAAATAGGATACCGAGTGGGAGTTTTCCAGACAGTATATTCATTTTTATAAGTGATATTTATGAATGAATAATGCTTCCCACGTATAATTCATACAGGAAATAAAGGATATTTTTCATAGAAACCTTATAAATTTCGTGAAATGCAAGACGTAACACGTAATCTTTGCCTTTTCTTCATGTAACTGTTGAAAACATTTTCTTGTGCTGCCGCATATTTATTCTTTCAGATCTGAATTTGAAAAGACAGTACGATTTATATATGTTTAAATTTGTGCATACATTTCCATAAATGGACATTTGCTAAGGATTAATGTATTCATACCTGTAAATAAGTTTAATAATTATTTAAATTGATATTTCTATTTCCATGAACAACAAAAAAATACGGATTATAAACAATCAATAAGTATAAGTATGAGTTATAATAAAATAAAATATAAATAACCTCAAAATAACTTAAAGGAAGTTTGAATGCGAAGGTTTTTATTTAAATTGACAGCTCTGCATTTTTTATACGAACTGAAAATGCGATATATCTTTGATTTACATCAAAAGAACTTTCATCACCAGAATTTAAACCATTTTACTTTTCGTTATGGTTAGATTGACAATACTGGTAAAAAACTGAAACAAGTTCTTTGTATAATTTTTTTCTCAAATTTTGTTTTAGCGTTCAAACAAATTAGTTTATTGACAATTATAAACGAGTTTTTCGACTGTTTAAAGCACATTTTCTCCCCCCCCCCCTGCAAACTTTTCAAAAACCTTGAAAACATGAATCTCGAAACCATGTTGAAGAAAAAAAAATCTTTTTTCATCTTTTGGAATGTAGTATTATAAATGTACCTGTTTCTTGGGCAACAGTTACTAAACTAGGCAGTGTCCCGCATGAAAAGCAAGGATAACTTACATTTTCGAAATTTTTCACTGTGCTGGAAATTGTCTCTAGCGTTTTTGATGCTCGTTTTATTCTTCCAGGAGAACTATGCTTGTCGAATTTGTCCCTTTTGGATTATTCTAAATGTGAAAACTGAGGTGTTTTTTTCAGACTTGAGAACCATTTTGTTGAAAAAAGAAGTTTTGGTGCAATATGCATGCTTTTACGCTTTTGTTGTTGACGGCTATGTGTATGAAATGTATTTCTGCATTGTCTTAGTATTTGAAAAACATTTAAAATCTTCACACGTCTAGCGTGCAAGTGATTGTGCGTAAAAGAAATATGCTTTCATCCATTAAAAGGCTGTGTTTTTAAAAAGTGAACTCCTGTGAACACATTTAAAAGCTTTCTGTGAAAATCAAAAATCTCTTCTATCAAGTAAATAGCGAATGAAATACACCATTTAACCCTCTGACTTCGTATCCCACGATTTTCGCGGGTGGGAAGTAAATCTATTTCATGTTGTATCCTGCGATTTTCGAAAGCTATTGCGTTTACTCAGTACTAGTACAGCGTCGAATCGTAATATACTAATAAAGGCCTTGCACATAAATAACAATTCGCTTGGTTCAACGGTATTTGAACATGTTTGCTAACGTTGCATCTAAATAGCGATTTTTTAAAAAATTGGCAGTCGTAGGTTAACATATCTTGCATACTGTGAATATGAATCTATGCTAGATGCTAGAGCTGTGGATATCATAAGTTCCAAATTTTTGTCTTTGATTAACGCTGAAAAATGTCAGCGTTGAATTGAGAGCTAAAAAAGTGAAAATACTGTCGAGCTAGCTTAGTTTGCTGTTTATCAGATGCTGATATTGGATATCTGAGCTGATTTTATATAAAGAATCTGACAAACTAAATAATTTTCGTTATAAACAACTAACTTACTTAATTTATCGTTCCCATTCACATTTCAGGACATTGGCTAAGCCTCGGAACTGGAAGGTTTCCAGGTTCTAAACCCGATTCCACAGAAGATCCGTCATGTATTGTTCCTGTTGCGCGTTAAATCACACGAAGGGGTCAAACGTCCTCCCACTGGTGTGGTGCAAAAATACCCACACTGGCCCGGGCTACCCAAAAAGGATGTAAGGCCGGTAGAGGACCAGTGGGGAGACCTCCACCAGCATGTGGAGGACGGGATTTATTGGGTACAATAAAAAAAATAATACAGGTATTGCCCGAACAGGAGCAGTAATTTTAAATACAAGAGAGCTGGGAGTGTAAACATGGTTCGACCCACCTCGGTGGGGAGAAAATACCTTGATTTACTGCTCGGGCAAACAAGGAACAGTAAAAGTATATAAAAATAGATAAGTATTGAAAAAGAAACAAACACAGAAAAAGCAGTAAAAATCAGATATATAAAAAGATCAAATATTGAAACCCCATAGTATACAAACAAAACATACACAAACAATATTACACATCAAACGACACACAAAACACAAATAGAAACTGTACCAAACATAGAATTAAAAATACATGAATTAATAATAATAATAATAATTACTTCTGAGATAGAGAGGAATAAATTCCGTTAGTCAATGGAAATGCACGTCCCGCGTATCAGGGAATATCAAATTATCAGTTACAGAATGTTTTTTTGAGTAAAACTGCGCAAGTTAAAAATTACTTTATGTCTTATACAGGATAAAAACGGCCAATGGGAGAGGAAAAGGAATGAAATTTTGTAGTCTAAAAATAAAAACAAGGTCAAAAAGTAGAATGCATAGCCCCACCCCCCCAAAAAAAATCTAAACAACGTTAGGGCATTGACAACGTGGCAACAGGATTCCAGAACTGCGGAGAGACTCGGGAATTGGAACAGTCATCTATTGTCGGGGCCAATGGACCAATAGCAGCCATAGGGCGCCGAGAGAATCCCACACCAAGGAACCGACAGGGTACAAAAAGTTAAAAAAAACACGCATAAACAAGTGGAGAGCGCTATAAACCTATAGAACTGTCATTCAGTGAAAAATTAAATAAGAAATAAAAAGTATTTCTTAAAAAGCTCAACTCATATAAATAATAAAAAAAGAAAGACTCAGCAGGCGGGAAGTCAGGAGCACAGAATGCTGAACTGTAGAAAGTTTCAAATAAAAACCACGGAAGTTTGGAAAGGGAGGTGCCAGCTCAGGTGTTGTCCGCGTAATCTGATCGTGGTTCAAAATTACGAAGACCGTCCAAATATATCCCTCGTGTTGCTTCAAAATGGCACATTAATATGTTGTTGTTTCATGTCCCCCCTGGTCCAAATACTAGACCAGGTCCATGATACCATGTCGCTCTAACAGTACCATAAGTCCATTTCACCCTAACTCCACAGCAGCCTCGCAGAGGCGCCAGTACAGTCAATGACATGAGCAGGAGAAGCAGGACAGGAACAAGGGCAAGAGGAATAAGTCTTTTCTTTGTCGACGAATTTCAAGCTTTTGATATGGACACTACGAAGTCTGGCCAATGCAGACTGTGAGGATCTTGTACCTTCGACCTGTAGAGACAGACCAGGACGATTCCCAGCATACCATTCGTGTGTGGGAGGGACTTTCCAAGCAGAATTTGCTTCAGCCCTGTGGATAGAAAATATTTCGGACGCGAAGAGTTCACCAGAGGCGGTGGAAGGAAGAGCACTTCCCTCTTTCGCAAGCAAATCTGCCACCTCATTGCCGAAGACTCCAACATGGGAGGGAATCCATTGAATGCAAACTCTGCTTTTCTGTGAAAGTGTAACAATTTTGCAAATAATTTCTTGACCGGTTTTTTTCTTGAATTTTCGGCCAATTTTTTGACTATTGGATTGAACTTTTGCTGTCCGTCAAAATATAGGTGTCGGGACATTAATATAACTGAACAAAACCTATTCACATTTCACCGACAAACATACCGAAAAAAGTTTCTCAGATAATTTCACATTACACACATTTTTCACACTCTCATTTACATTTTCTTTTTTATAATGCCATGTTTTCCTACTTGTTCACTAAAATAATGAAAAAACCCCCTTTTATTGTGAAATAAATTCATCTTTTATCATTCCTTATCAAGAAAAATTTGATCATTTTAAATTGAGGAAAATATATAATTTTATAATTAATAAATTTCAGTTTAACTTATTAGAAGCTCGGCTGAAACCTTTTCAGAGTTCTAATTCATTAATATTGCATCTTAATACAGATGCCGACGCGCTGCGCAATTTTTATCTTTCGTCATGGTTATCTAATTATCTATTATTATCTCAGCACGGCGTAACTGAAATTCATTTTCTCATTACTATAATGCTTTAGAAGACCTCAAGTGTCACATTCACCATTATTAATGCAAAAGGAAATTCACAGCGGACAAGCCACAAATTCGAAAGACCTTGCTTTTTTAGCAGCCTTGTCTGGTTTTGTTGATTAATTCTAATATCCAACAGAAACATTTTTTCGAAGCATATTTTATTCATAAAAAATTCCCCTTGACATTTTCTAGATAAATGGAAGAGAACAATTGCCGGGAATCTTCACTAATTCATTTAAGAATCTTGTAGCAGTTTTTAATATTGAAATGAGCGTTTTTACTTTCTTGTCTACGAAGTATACAAAGAGAAAGTATTGTAATCGACAAAGAATTCGAACCCGAGATTTTTTGACGAATCTCCACGTTTTAGACCTCCCTGAGTCCCAAAAACACAATTTTGGAATTATGTCTGTGTGTCTGTCTGTGAACACGATGACTCAAAAACTATTAGAGCTATGGGGATGAAATTTGGTATGTGATTTCTGTACATACGTTGTAGGTTTGTATCAAATTTTGGACAAAATCCGTCAAAGGGAAGTCTGTCTGTCTGTATGTCCGAAGTCATGTGAACACTATAACTCAAAAACGTGAATAGCTAGATGGATAAAATTTGGTACACAGTTTTATCGTCATAAATGTAGGTCCGTATAAACGTTTGGGCCAAATCCGTCAAAGGCTTGACTGTTTGTCGGTCTGTATAATCGCATACTTGTATCTCATAAGCCCTTCGGCTTAGATAAATAAAACTTTATAACGCGGATGCTAACATTAATTAGAGATCTGTGCCCAATTTTCATCTCAATCGGTTAAAAAGCAGGTGTTCTAATTGCATATTTAGTTCAAAATGCACATTACGACTGTGTGTTGGCGAGCGTTTCGCTTATTTTACTCAAGTGAGTATGGTTGGCGTTTGACCTTGGCGGAAATTGAAGCGATCCGCAAACGCGCGCTTCAGAAATTATGGCAATCCCCAAAACGAAACTTTGTTTTGACATTCTCTAGATGGACTCCTGTGATTAACCAGAGGTGTAGTGAAATGTTGTGCGATATCTAGAGTAAGATTTCGTACTCAAAAACGTTAAATAAAATTGTTGTACCTCATCGCGCGTAAAAATTGCGAACATACGCAATTTTTTTGCAAGATATTAAGTTTTGGGGAATTCATAAATTTTATATGTTTCATTGTAAATCAACATTCATATTTTTTTTTTCAAAATAACCAGGCCTTGGGTAAATACCCCAAAAATATTTACCTACCACCTGGGTGTTTATCCACCCCACATTACTGGTTGTATGCGAGAAAGTTTCGGGGAGGTCACTCCCACTAGTTTTGAATATTGAAATGATAACTAACTACAATGAATGAATAAAAAATGCTGATATTTTAGATAACATAACAATAATGCTATTTCGAATAATAGTTGTTTTCTTTAGTATATCTAAAGATATACGAAACTAAGCTATCAAATTATTACACTATTTTGATTTCAGCATATATTTACCAAAATAGAACTTCCATCTCCCACGCCTGCCTACTTACACGGAGATTTGAAATGTGAAGTAGAGCTTCAAAATAACTAAATTTCTTTCCTAAGATCCTGACAGAAATTTTAATGCTCAAAATGTTGCTTTCCTGCAATCTTTACTCGCTCACGACATACTTTAACCCTTAAATGCGTATTTTAGCCTCGAAGTCTGCAAAAATTGCTTATGTCCCACCTATATTTTCCCCCCAAAATACTTTTAAACATAACAAAAGAGAATATTTCATCATTATATATATATTTTATTATTATATATATATTTTAAATGTCTTTTATAAATATGTCATTTTTTCTATGTTTTAACTATTTTTTTTGTAAATACTTTGGACCTGTTTAACCGCAACTGTGTTGTTTATTTATTTTTTATTTGTTGTTTGGTACCGTTTTAATTTGTGGCTTCCTATATTCTTTTCATTTTTTTCTTCTGTTTATTTTCTTTTTTATTATTATTTTATTTTAATGCTATTTGATTATTCAAGAAATTGTGCATTGGACTGTTTGAAATTATGTATAGGAAAATTTGAAACCGTGATAAGATATTGTGTATAGGTTGATTTAGCCTTTTTCTTGTGATGCAGTGTGTTGGATGTTTAGGTTCTAATTTGTGCTTTCCTGTATATAAATATTTTTAAGCTTTCTTTTTAATCTCTTTATTTTCCTTATGATTGTATTTTAATTTATGTTATTTGGTAATTAATCAAGATTTTGTGTTTAGGAAAGTTTGAACGTGCGTATAGGAATTCGAAATTGTGAGAAATTGTGTTGGTTATTTTAACATTTTTTCCTTTGAAGCAGTGCACTTTGTAAAGAAATTTTGTACTCGAATTTTCTGGTGTTCTTCGGAATTGTCAGTGGCTCGATATTTGTATGTCCGTAAGAACAGGTCAAATTACTAGTCATTATCATTGCCCTTATTAGTAATATTAAATAATAGTTAATTAATTGAATTTGAAAAGGAACTACGATTTGTTTCATTACTTTCCCCATAACCTAAAGCAACTTAATAACTGAAATTATTCTTTAAAGGCTATCGAGACCTTCAAAATCATTTTTTAAATTTTCAACTAATCAAATTGAAATTGTAAAGGAATTGATATTAACATTATATAAGACAGCACACAAAATTTCACTGCAATATAATTTATTATTTCTGAGTTATGGGTATAAAAGTAATTTTTAATAACAATTAATGGCCTTTATGATAAATGTTCCAGGCGCTTCAATTTTTGTTCAAATATTATGACTCTTTATATAAGTATAAAAAGTATGGAGAAGAATTTTCGGCATTTATATAGAAGTTATTTTGTTATTAAACCTTAAATATTTTCTTCCATATCAAGTATTGGGCATACTTTTTTCCGAAATCAATAGTTTCGGGTTATAATGTGTCTTCATTTTGAAATTTCTTTCTGAAACATAAAAAGTAATCCCAATTTTTGTTTGAAAAGGGTAAATGAAATTAATAAAAAATATTAGAGTAATTTCGATTAATTTTGGAGCGCCTGGAACATTAATTATAAAGGCCATTAATTGTTATTAAAAATTACATTTATACCCATAATTCAAAAATAATAAATTATATTGCAGTGACATTTTGTGTAGTGTCTTATAAAGAGTGTCTATTAATGAATGTAAAATTTCAAATTGGTTAATTTAAAATTTAAAAAAATGATTTTGATGGTTCCTGGTCGCCTTAAGTCAATACATTTAAAAATAACGCATCATTTAAGGATTTACTCTATTATAGATTGAAAACACTTTCATCGAAGCATCTGTTATTTGACAGAACTTTATCCGACCTTCATCAGTCACAAGAAGCTGAGCATCTGCATGAAAGGCTTTCATTGTATTGACTGTATTGTTTTAAACTTTGATATTTTAAAAAAATAACTAGAAATCTCAGCGTAAATCCATGCTAATTCTTATAGTTCATATATATGAAAGTGTCTACAAAAAATTTCAAGACTGTATCTGAATAAAAAAAAGCCTCAAGGAATAAAAAACACTTGTATCACCAATATGTAAAGTCTGAGAAAAATGCATTTAAAAAATAATGCATTAAAGGTTACTATACTCTATTGTTATTATATTTATATTCTATTTTACTCTATTATTTATTGAAGTTATTTTAATCAATTATTGATTAATTTTATTATTTTTATTACTCATTTTATTTACTCTGTTGCTGATTATTTTACTTTGTTATTGATTATTATTAAATATTCCACACCATTATTGAATGATTAATATTTTATACTATTTTTGATTTACTCTATTAATGATTTATTCTATTATTGAGTAATTATTATTTTACTCTATTTTTGATTTGCTCTATTATTGATTTACTCTATTATTGATTTTACTCTTTTATTTATTGAAAACTCTTTTTTCGAAGAATTTGTGAATTGTCAGAACTTTATCCGACATTCCTTGGACAAAAGACTGAAAGCACTTGCACAAGAGCATTTCATTTCAATTACTTTTGAAACTTCTTTCGCCTTGAGAGCAATTTCAATTTCAAAACTTACTTCTTCTTTCTCATGCTTATAAATAATAATTAAAAATGATGAAGAACGTGATATTTTTTTTTCTCGCAGATTTATATAACTGTTATTTTAGAAAGTATCTGTTTGTTTTAGTAAATGTCAGGAGATACGGATACGGCATTTAAAATGATTGGATGAGTTTTTTCTATTTTCTATTATTAGAGCAGAAATACAGAATTGCATTTTCTCTTATTTCTGATTTAAGCATCATAGGTACCATAATAAAATGTCTACTGTTACATAACGTCCAGGAAATTTTACATTTCAGCTATTATTTAGATAAAATCGTGTGCCATAGACATCAAGAATTTAAAAAAGATACACATAGTAAAATATTTTATAATTATTGTGTTTCGAAACGATTTACACATCTTGAGATTTTGTATCATTTTAAAATTTAATGTAATGAATATTTTTTTGCCTTCGGGTGTTTAAAATTTTCAAGGAATTTATCACAATTTTAATAAACTTCCACATAACGTAATTACTCAAGTTAATATTTGTTTCACTTCATTACTGCTTTTTAATGATAATTTTAAATTAATCCTTAACTGTCCGATATTAATTTTGTATTACAAATTTCTAGAAAGTGTTATTAGTTTAAGCATGATTCAAGTTTAATTAAAAGCCGTAAA
The DNA here is from genome assembly GCA_013235015.1 of Araneus ventricosus. Taxonomy (NCBI): domain Eukaryota; kingdom Metazoa; phylum Arthropoda; class Arachnida; order Araneae; family Araneidae; genus Araneus; species Araneus ventricosus. The sequence continues at coordinate 145,852 of BGPR01001060.1, read as the reverse complement.
CTAACTTCGAAGAAGCTTTGCATAATCTTAAGAAACTGATAGAAAAGAGAACAATGCAAACATGACAATGTTATTGTATTTGAATAAAAATCTTCGTAAAATTGAAATAGGAAAATCTCCAAGTTATCCGGTGCAATTATTGGCATCACTGAAATTGTATTGTGTATGTGATACTTACTAATAATAGCTATTATACAGAAAATGTACAGAAATATCAAGAAAATGTACAGAAATGTCAAGAAAATGTAAAAAAATATCGAGAAAATGTATATTCAGAATGCCCACTAAAGTCCCTTACCACCGAATGGCTGCACCTATCTTCATAAGAGTGGTGTCTAGGCATGGTAAAGTGACTATGCGCTGCAGGATGAAACCACTTACAGCGCCACCTGATGGAAAACGGTGGAGTTAACGTTATTATTTCTAAAATGGTACGAGAAAGGGGAAAAAAGTTAACTTAACTTTCAATTTTAGTCTCCATATATGAACAAATCAGATGCTCCAGCGGCAGATTTTTTCCTCTGAACATGGGTTGGTATAGCCTTGACGTTTAAGATTGATCCTTCCCATGTCCATCCAACTGGTTCAGTAACTGTAATGGTTACAGGCAAAGGGGCATGGGGCGGTGTTCTTTCTCGAAGGTCATGGTATAACTCTTGTAACAGAAACTCATCACAGTTTCACTTCCTTCGCGTAGACACTGCAGCTGGCATCTTCTCTTAACCCTGTCCTCTTCGAGTCAATATGCCTGAAACGTTTTTCAACTTCTTATACAAAACAACACTTTAGAGATATTTTAATGACAATTCGTGACTTTGTTAGTGAGGGTGATATGTTATTTGTCTGAAAGGGATTTTCTTTTATTTATGTATTTTCTGTCTATTGTCTGAAATTGTATCAATGTATCGTTCGGGTCAATATGACCAGAACCTGTCTTTCCTTATTTGAGCTAAAACACTTGCAAATTATATTATTAATTTTTTTATTCTATTGAAACATATCTTATTTATCTTGAAACATAATTTTGTTCTGAAAGTACCTTCTGACTGTACTTAGTATTTAGTGTTCGGGTCATATTGAGCCGAACGTTACACGTGCGCAGTGTATGCGAACAGAATATCTGGGTTAAAATGTCCATGCTTCATAAGCGGCAGGACCATTCACTGTAACATATTTAACGTATACAGATCCGTATGTACGGTAGATCTTTTTCATGGAATCCGGTTTCGAATCCGCGACTTTTTGGTGCCCGAAGTCAAGACTCTGCAAACTAGGTCATCACGGAAGCCTTGTTCGGAGGATGGTGAAATCGCTTGGAATTTTCCCTTTAACCTAAACGAGATTAAAATTGCAAGGGATGTTTTTGAAAACTCATTATTCAGCTACATAATTGAATTTCACTAATAAGATATTAAAATAGTCAGAATCGGTTATTACCTGCACAATTATAATTTCGCGGCGAGGTATTTTCGCATTATTTAATTTAAAATTCCACGTATTTTCCGAGTATTACTTAATTTCTTAATTTGGCAGTTCAATCTGTAATCATTAGCTTCACGGTTCCCTGCACCCCGAAGCTAATCAGGGCCGCAGACATCGTATCTGTGCAACTGTTGACTCCGCAATCATTTATCACCATTAGAAGGTTTAGTCAAGTGAACGGCTTGGCGTAGGAGTTAAAGATTAAATATTTATACCCCAGTGGACGCGATATCAATATCTTGTGTTGTTTCCGCGGAAAATCCGAGAAAGTTGGGGTAAGAGATGGAGAGAGATTGTTTTGCCGGGACAAGTACCAGTGTTATTGATCCTTAAATGTGGCTGCAATTCAATGAAATATTGGATTTTCCACTCAATTTCTGGATTTTGTCCAAAAAGGGATGTACCTGGGGTTTAGGGTTAAGGAAAGGAATGCATGTACAGTGGAGTCTCCGTATAACGAAATCGCTTGGTTCCAATTGAAAAATTCGTTATAGAGAAAATTTCGTTATACGGAGATTAGAGATTTTTGCAGTTATGTAAGTAAAAGTTCCAAACTTTTCAATAGGTGCGATAAGTTCAAATGTACTTAATTATGAATTTCAATTAAAAAGGAGGTAATATATATTATAAATTTGTTAAAATTATACTATTTTTTATTGTATAAATAAAATGCTCAAAATTGAGACAATTCACCAATTTAGAGAATAATATGCACTAGTATGTACTTACGCTTATTTTACTTGAAAAATTCCGTTATTTTACATTGCTTTGCATTTCGTGATGTTAATTTTTCAGAAAAATTTCGCATTTTAAGAGTGAGTGGTTCCAGAAACAGGCACAGGAGTGTGGTTGCACAGAAACTATCAACTGCAACAAACTAACAACTTTTGTCATTTTTGTCTTCAAAAATGACAAAAATCGAAAAGATAAACCTCTGAAAAAATTCGTTATAGGGAGACAACCACTTCGTTATATGGAGAATATTTTGAATGTTATTTAACATTCCGATTAAAAATTTCGTTATAGGGAGAAATTCGTTGTAGAGAGACTTCGTTGTAGGGAAACTCTACTGTACTTTGTTTGTATCGTTGTTAATCTCATAACTAGCGAAGTCTCTGCATTGGATTCGATGCTTTTATACAAAGCAAAATATGAAATGGCGAATTTGTATAGTTATTTTAGTACTAGAAAATCACCCGTCATGGTATGACGGGTGCAAATTGTCTCTTCATTCGAGAGATTTCCCTCCATGTTTAAATAGATATATATGCGAGAGAAATGTTTAACATTGATTGAAAATAAATAAAATAAACATATGTTTTATGGAAGGAAATATATTTTTATTTACATATTTCTTTATTCAAAAAACATCTTGGTAAACAACATTCCGTGTGAAGTATTTTTCATTGTTTAATAATTTTATTATAACTCACTAACCATGAAACTCGTAGCTTGTCAAACGTAAGTCAAAAGTTAACATTTCAAAGGAATTCTCTTTCGAAATTCTAATCAAAACAAAACACTCCTCTACTTGTCAAACGTTGCCAAAAAATATTATCAAATTGAATCAACACGATAGCAATAAATAATCAGATGCATGGTGGCGTTCAAACTATATCACGCGCATGATATACCACTGACGTGATTTACTACTTTCTATTGAAAAACTGAAATTAATTTGAAATATATGATTAAGATAATTTAAAATTTCTCGGGAACTATTGATCATAGTGCAATAAATTTTATATCAATCGATAGAAAATTTTATTTTACTATTTTAGAGCTATTAAATTTGAAATTAAAATGACAATTACTGTTTTAAATTTATTGAAATTTAGGTTCTCTAACAATGAAGTAATGCTGCTTAACGTCTCGCAGTGATATAACGCGAGTTTTATTGTTGTTGACGTCAGAGCGTTACCGAGAGACAGATCTGGGCTATTATATTAGTAATAAGTCTCTGAAGTTTTATAATTGAAAACAGGACAAAAAATTAAATAACTAAAAGAAATGCTTTGGGAAGCGCTTTTATGAAAGCAGTTTTGGGAAATGCTACCAATAGAATAAGAATAATGAAATAAAATCAGTTTTTAAAAACATGCTTCTATCAGTGTCTGAAAAGTAGAAAATATTTTAATTTGCTTCTACTTTTTAGTCTTTTATTTGTAATTCTTTATTATAAATATTGTGAATATTGAAATCAATTTTCTCGAACACTGCAGTTGGAGCAAATAGTTTAAAATCAAAATTTAATTATGTTAATCGATTTGCTTACAATAAAGTTGTCAAAACATTAAAATAATAGCTTAGAGAGTAGATTGAGCGTACAAAATATTAAAAGTCTTGCCGATCAGAAAGTGAATGCAAAATCTATCGCAAAATTCCATCTTTAGAAACATGAAAAGTCATTAAAAATAAGTACTTAAAAATGATTATCAGTTCTCTTTTCTTTTTATCTTATTTCGCTCTTTTAAAAAAAATTTCTTCTCCGATATTCTAGAGAATTTTAATGGCGCTTTCCCTCGCATATACGTTATTTTTAAACTAAATCGCAATATGCATATAGGCTGTGTTATATATAAAGAGTATATCATAAATTGTATAGATTCAGCGATTTCATAAATGGTGTTTTTCGATGATGATTAAAGAATGTGTTTGTTTGAACTTTTTCCGGCGTAAAAGCCAATGAACAGAGAGATATGCTTATTAGGAGACGCTTTTATGCAATTCATCGAAAGGAAAGTTAATAATTTCTAGAGAGTCTTCAAATAAAGATGTTTCTTTATTATTATAAAATTGTCACATTTATGAAGATGAAGCCAAACCTCGCCGGCATTCCGTTTATTATTATCATCGCCGTTCTGCTTCTTCCCAATTTTTCTTCCTTCTGGAAAACAAATGGACAATAGATCTTCACATGCCTCTTGCCTTCATCTATTGACAATAAATTAACATATGAACAATTCTCTTAAGTACATATATGCATCAAAATAATATTGTATGTAGGAAAGTTTTCCTCCGTAATAGAAAATCAGAATAGAATGCAATTTGTTGGCAAAAGAGTTCAGTATTCTATATCAGCTAAGGAATCAGTTTTATAATATGGTTGCTCGTTCAGACTACTGATTTAAATCTTTATTTTTTGAGCTCAAAATCCATTTGTGTTATGAATCGTGTTGACTTCAGAAGATAAAAAAATATCATAAGGGGCCGTTCAAATATTACGTAAGCATGTTTTTGGTATTTTTTGACCCCCTTCCCCCTTGTCAGCAAAAATAAGCAAATCGCAACCCCTCTCTTATAATTACGTAAGCAAAATGCAACCCCCCGCCATTATTTTTTTTACAAAACGTATACCAGTAATAATCTAATTGTAAAAATTTTAGGACTTAATTGAAATAAAAAAAAAACTCTAACTAGGCTTAAAATGAAAAAAATAAGTTTAATTTCCTTACAATTTCACGTTTAAGCTTACAAAAATCAAGTTTAATTTTCTTTTGCCAAATTTACTTTTTTTTCAAATTTATTTTTTTAAAATTAAATTATTTGTGCAAGTTGCAAGAGATTTTCGGAAATTAAGTGATTTTGATGTTTTACGTAAGCATCACTCGTACTCCCCCTCCCCCCCGTCAGCAAAAATAGGCAAATCACAAACCCCCTCCCCCCCCCTTGGGTGCTTACGTAATATTTGAACTGCCCCTAATATGAGAGTAAAGTGATCTAAGCAGTTTAGAAAAATGGAGTTAAATAAAATTCTGTTCTCAAATTTATTTTTTCTCAAAAACATGTATTTTTGTTAATGGCCAGTTACGATGAACAACCGTTTTCTTTTATGAGCAAAACTGAAATTAATAAGATCTTTCAAATAAAAATCTCCCTGATGTATCGCGAATATATATTGTATAGCAACGGATTCGGAAAACTTCCGCGCTTTTGCGCATGCGCCAGGCGTTGTTATTTTCGTCAAAATAGGGGGAAAGTGACGAATGGAAGGGTGATGTGTACATTTTCCTGAGCGTGATCTAACAAAGAACTTCGGAAATGCGCTCATATGACTCGTTGCCTGACACCCCTTTCCGGTGTAAAATCGTCCAAAAGTGGTAGTCTCGGAATCCGTGGACAGACTATAGCGTAGTCTAGTGCAATGTCTGATGTTGCTGAATGCTTATTTATAGAAAATTAATCAAATTCAAGGAATTAATATTTTATAAATATATTTTCCATTTAATAGTAAACAAGGTAACAATTTGAAAAAAAAATTTGTGATTATACCCTTTATAAGCAACTAATATCATTTTTTGACGTTTACCAATCTTTAATGTTGTATTATAGCGTAGTTTGAAGATATTGTGCATATTTCAATGTTCTACTAATCTGTAAAACCAGTAAGCTTCATTTTTCAAAAGCATAACTATTTTATTACTATTTATATGGAATGATAAAGAACTTTACCTACTATTATTCATATGAAATGCTTCAGCCAACTTTTGAAACCTACGTTTGAGAGTAAGAATTGCTGTTACCTAACTATAAAATTCACCACAAATGTTACTAGAATATTTCATATCAATTCTAATCCTACTGGAATTCATATGAAATATTGCAGACAGATTTTGAAGCCTACGTCTTTAAGTAAAAATTCCTGTTACATAACTATAAAATTCACCACAAATGTTACTATGAATTCTAATCCTACTGGAATTCATATGAAATATTTCAGACAGGTTTTGAAGCCTACGTCTGTAAGTAAGAATTGCTGTTACCTAGCTATAAAATCCACCACAAGTGCCATCCAAAAAATCGATACGTAAGTAACATTCCGGAATACAAACAAACTACTTTTCAATGTCATGCCATCAGAAAAGTTTTAGTTTTCGGTGCAGTTGTAAATAAAAGGAGTCGATAAGAGTTTCAATCTCAAGCGATTTGTCTCCCTAACACTTTTATCTTTTTTCCCCTTTCCTATTCGACTATTGGCTCAGGCTAACTACAGATTAGTTTTCCGATTGTGCGTGCTCCGCCTTGGCAATTCTCACTTCAATTATATTGGTTTTATTGCATCTCACAGAAGAGCTACCGCGGAACGATGTAAAGCCTCACAATTTATTGTCCGCCTCTCAAACGTGGATGATATTTATGTTGGGGCTCCATAGCAAATGTTTCCATTTAAGCCCTAATAACGTGTATCGCGGTTCTCTTCTGCTTTTTATGATTGAAGATCTACAATGACTAATGACTGACCTTTCATCTTAGCCCCATTTCAATGATAAATGGTCAATGTTATGAAAGAACAGGTTTTCATTTGTCTGAAAACTTTATTGGTACCATAAGAAATATTTTGATATTTGTGAGTTGAAACCCAAAGGACAGATATGACAAATTTATGATAAATGCTCGTAGTTTGTGACAACTAGAAAATTTGGTTATTTAATACAAGACAACAATTTCTAGTAAAAAAAGTTACCATTTCATTTGTGGCATCTCCGTAGGGTATGGAAATCGCTCCAGTTTCACCATAATGTAATCAGATTGCAATTATGGCTAATAGACCGACAGTTTTAATGAACTTTCACACCACAGCGACTTAATAATATTCGAGTAACCACGCCTGGGTTATAAAAGAACAGGTTTTCATTTGTTTGGAAACTTTATTGGTACCATAAGAAATATTTTGATATTTGTAAGTTGAAACCCAAAGGACAAATATGACAAATGCTTGTAGTTTGTGACAACTAAGAAAAATTGTTTATATAATACAAGACAACAATTTCTAGTTAAAAAAGTTACTATTTCATTTGTGACATCTTCAAATAGGGTATGGAAATTGCTGCAGTTTCACCATAACGTAATCAGATTGCAATTGTGGCTAATAAACCGTCAATTTTAATGAACTTTCACACCACAACGACTTAATAATATTCGAGTGGTTAACCTGCCATATATACGTCACACTCTATGATCACAAAGGGAATATTTTGCTGCTAGCTTCACCAGACCCTTTCACTTTCAAATAGTGAAACAAATTTCATTGATACTTGTGTCAGCAAGAGGGATAAAGAGGATAATTGGAAAATTCTCTTATCTCGCATTTATGCTAATATGTACATTTTTCTTCGTTGGTTTATTTCCTATGTTATCAGTTATTTCCTGTTAATGCTGTGCTATTCCTATACAAATGGGAATTTACAAACAATTTAACAAAATTTCGAACAGATATTTGTGTCAGCAAGAGGGATAAAGAGGATAGTTGGAAAATTCTGTTATCTCGCGTTTATGCTAATATGTACATTTTTCATTGGTTTATTTCCTATGTTATCAGTTCTTTCCTGTTAATGCTATGCTATTTGTATACAAATGTCACACTGAAAACTAGAATGGAAAATTAAAATATTTAATCTGTATTCTCCTGGTCAATGATGACTTAACCCTTAGGGCTCCGTTGTCTCCGCTAATCGACATGAGTTGCATGCATACTTTACCTTTAAAACACATATGATGAAATTTTTATTCAAACAATTTAGATAGGATTTTACCGAGACCGTTACAACTTGTTTTGGTTACTAATCAAAGTAATGCGTAGTCATTTAAGGAATTCAATCTGGGAATGTGACATGCAAAGTACAATACGCATCTGATTACTTTTTGAAGGGCACAAGTTTAATGTATCCTTGAGGTTGGCATTACTAATATAATAACTCAGACATCTAGGTAACGCTCTGACGTCACCAACAATAAAACTCGCGCCATAGCACTGCGAGACGTTAAACAGTATTATTTCATCGTTAGAGGACCTAAATTTCAGTCATTTTAAATTTAAAATAGTAATTGTCGTTCTAATTTCAAATTTAACAGCTCTAAAATAGTGAAATAAAATTTTCTATCGATTGGTATAAAATGTATCTCGCTGTGATCAATAGTTCCCGAGAAATTTTCAATTATATTAATCGTATATTTCAAATTAATTTCTGTTTCTCAATAGAAAGTAGTAAATTATGTCAGTGGTAATCATGTGCGTCATACATTTTGGACGCCACGATGCATCTGATTATTTAGTGCAATCGTGATAATATAATTTGATAATATTTTTTGGCAACGTTTGACAGGCAGAGAAGTGCTTTGTTTTGAAACTAGATTTTCTATCTATCTATATTATACCTACTAGATTTTCTCGATTTTTTTAGACCAAGATGTTTTTTGAATAAAGAAATACATAAATAAAAAATATATATTTCCTGTCATAAAACGTATGTTTCTTTTATTTGTTTTCAATCAATGTTAAACATTTCTCTATTTCAACACGTCACATTTGACGGAAAATATCTCGAATGAAGAGGGAATTTGCACCCGTCGTAACATGACGGGTTATTTTTCTAGTTTTACAAATATTTGCCTAATATCAACAAACAGGCATCACGAATTCTGTCGTAGTAAAATAGACATTTTCTGTCATAAGTGAGTTAGTTTATTAGTTAGTTTATTAGTCAGTTATTAGTAGTTATTTAGTTTATTTTTAATTGAAAACATTTCTTTTATGATTTATAGGAAGTTATTATTTGTATCAGATTTCGAATGGTACAAAGCTTTGTTTTATTAGGAACAAAAATGAGATACACGCGCACTGGAATATATATATATGAACACTGATATATTATTAGGGATTATATAGGCATATAATATTCATATAGTATTATTAACATTATGCTATATGAATACATACACTCATATAGTATTATAATTTCATATATTATGAACATTATTTAGGCATTTATAGAAGCTGATAAGTATGAGTATTCTATAACTAAAAAGCTGAAAAGGATAATTGAAGGACAACCACTCCTGTATAAGGCTATTCAACACAAGCCTAAACGAGATATGGCTAATCAATTTAACCTTCCAGCGGGCGCGCCTGCACAAATTTTACGACATATCGTGCATCGTATTACCTATATATATCGTGTTGTTTTACAAAAATTAATCCAGCTTTTAAAAAAATTATCAGTATTTATTAGTTTAATAGTAAACAAAGAGTTTATAAATAAAAATTGCACTTAAATTTATAAAAGAAATATATAAATATGTAATACGATGCACAATGCAAGTATCTTTTAAAAACGCACTCCCGCTGGAAGGTTAATAAGACTCCTTTATATGCTATAGTCAAGAATGGACATGTAGATTGTGTTTCATTGCTTAAACGTCACCTCAGATTGTAATCTACTCCTTGATTTATAAGTCATTGTTTAATTATGATTCTAACAACCATATAAAATAAGTTACAGAGACAGATTTTGAATCGTCAGAAAATGTAAAGAGATAATTATTACATATACTTGTAGAAGGTGTTTACATCTCAGCTTAAAGGGTTATTATATGGAAAACTATAATCATCAATGATATGCTTAACTGAATGTATATTTCTGACGATATTTCCCGACCTTTATACTTCTGACGTAAAATAATGATCATATTCGCTTAAGATCTCTTTGAGGAAATACTTAATCTTTCTCTTTTGTGGTGAAAAGCATTATAATTAATCACCAGTTTAAGTGACGGTTGCTTTTGTGATGTCTGTTGTGAATAATTGCAAGCTCAAAGAACAATGAAATGCTGGAAAAGTTTGAAAAACTTCCATAAAAACTGTATTTATAAAGATCTATCTTAAATAATTTTCTAGGAGTTAAAGCGAATGTCAGAAATCAGATTCGGAATTTATTTTTGGAAACTAGAAGTATTGATTAGTTTTGAAGAACTGAAAACTAGAAAATTGGCTTCAAATAATTTATTGGGGAAAGTTAATATTAGAAACCAGAGAAATAGTGTATTTTTGAAAAATAGAAATATCGGCTGTATAGAAGAATGGAGTCAATTCTTGTGACGTCACAGTGTTAATTTGTTGAAATTATAAATTGGGGAGAGGTAGCTAGGATAAT
>BGPR01001060.1:122782-135430 GCA_013235015.1 Araneus ventricosus | reverse complement strand
ACCTTAATGGAAACAACAACAAAAGTTAAGACAAATAATAATTAAATTGAAAACAAATTAAATAATTATGTAAAATTTAGAAATTAAATGAAACGGTTAAAATTAACGTTTGAATTTCAAAATTAGCCAAAGTTGCCACAAGAAAATAAAGAAACTTTAGTGGCGAAGAATTAAATTAATTAAAAATACTGACAAAGCCGAAAAAAAGATGTTAATGCAATATTTGCAATCTAACACACAGTCATATAAAAACGTATTTTCGCATGTCATCTAAACATGAATCTGCTCCAAACTGCAATATGTATGTCATTAATATCTTACGATTTACTTAAATTTTGCGCAACAATTTTGAGTAGACAAATGCATTATCGTTTCGCTTTTGACTGCTACAATTAGAAAGAGAAAGACAATTGCTGTGCGTATACTTTTTACTAGTTTCTAATTAACAATCTTGAGTTATTAATGGTGAAGATTCTAAAGCAACTTTCTAAGCCAACAAAATCTGTACTTTGCTCTTAGAACTTATATAATATTAGCAAACACCTTGGTGGATAAAAAAGATTATAATAAATAGTTTTAAATAAAATTAATATAAATCAAACTAAACTTATTATGAAATGCTAACGAAGCCAAATAATTCTATTTTAAACAGAAACGATATTGAATAATTTATGCACCTTAAAATAACTAATAAATTTAACGCTAGTGTGGTGCAGAAGTTTGGAGAGAAAGTACCAGATCAAGTGGTGTCCTCGTCATCTGACTGCGGCTCAAAATGACGAGTTCGTTCAAAAGTAGCCCTTGTTTTGCTTCAAAACGGGGCGTTAATATAACTAAAGTAAATTAATCCTGCTTCTCGTACTGTACACTTGAAAAAAAACCAATCATTTATACAATAGGGTTTATTGGAAAGTATAGGAAAAAGATTTTTTAGGGGGGAATTTCTTTTGGCGCGGGGTGGGAAAGTTCTGTCTAAAGGGTATTAGTTTATATAATTAATTTATTGAAATCCATTCATAACTTCCAATGCCACAATAGTACTCGCAGTTAGAAATGACATTTTTTGGAAATTTATAAAAAAAATATTTGCAAAATTCCCTTTAGCGCCGAGTAAGAAAGTTTTGTTTTGGGTACATTAGTTTACGTCTTATTTATTATTCAAATTCATTCATATCTTCTGGTGACCTAAGCTCTCCCAAATAGTTAAAAATTGACATTTTTACGAATTTGACTCATCCAAACGAAAAGGAAGGCAGGAAAAAAATAACTCTTTTGCCAAAGTTTCCCCTGTAGCGATGTATTTTTGTTCATGAAAAGTCGAGATTGCGGCGTAGTTTATCTTTGTCTTCGAAATAAAGTAAAATTGTGTGTTATATTGTAAAGTATAGAAAAAGAAGAAAAGGTAGTTGTGCGGGTCCCTGAATAATATTATATAAACAAAAATAATTTTATTCATTTAATAATAAAAAATAAATAATTTTTCATTCTTTCCTATACGTTTTTCCTGTAAAATAGTTTCTTTTTCGCACATTTCATTTTTAATTTTTAATTCAAAATTTGCTTAAAAATTGTTTCCTTGCAAATATTTAAGTGTCTTGGGGCACCGGAAGAAATTAAACAAAGTTGAAAAAATTTTGTATGTATTTTAGCACACTTAAAAGACAACTTTGCACCCTACTCCGATTATTCTATCCACACTTTGAATTTTCGATTCACCCTATTAAACAATCGATGCTCAACATTTTCATGACGTCTCAACAAATTTAAATCTAAAGTGTTGACTAACATTAATAGTTAATTATATATTCTTTGCGATTCAGAATTTTTTTTTTGCTTTTGCTCAAAGTTTTTTTTTTCGTTATCCTTTCTGGGAAAATAATAAAATGGAGTGTAATATTTTCTTCCTTCGTTTATTAAAATAATATCCTTTTCAACTCAAAAGCAATTAATTTTAGAGCATATTAAATAACGCATCACAACAAACTAATTCAAATCCCTTCGGGTGTAAATCTCACTTTATATGAGACAGTTCAGATTAATTTGAGAAATGAAGAATGTTTTTTATATTTGAATTTAAATTGCCGACGTAGTTTGCATATGTTTCTTTCTGCACTGATCGGATTAAACTAGAACTTTTTCAATTAATTAGTATTGAAATCCTAATAGTTAGTTACCTGAAATGTAAAAAATGTAGCTTATAATCCGTTTTATTTGCCTTTTATAAATAATTGGCATGGGCAACTTATTTAGTTCAGTTAGAAATATAGATTTTGTCCTTAAAAGATGTTGAAAAATGGTAATAAAATCAAAATCAAGAAGTAATTCGTTTATTAAACATTGTTATTAAATTAATAAATTATTAATCTGTTGAATTTCATTTTCGCTAAATGAAGCCCATTAAAAAAACATTGAAAAAAGATATAATTGATTCAACATAAAATATTTTTCGCCTTCCTGCAATTCCTTTAGCGAATTTCTAAATCAAAATTTAAACGCTTTCCACTGAATAAATAAATAGCTTTTCAACATCCATGTTAGTTGTTGTGATTTCATAATGGTTTTTCAGTTACAGATATGCTTATACTTTTAACTTTAAATGAATTTAATAACCTTGTGAAGAAGAAATGTAATTACGGCTACTTGTAATATTATTATCAAGTAGCCGCCTTTGGCTACCAGTTAATTAGCCGGAAATACTAATAGTGGTTAATATCGCTTGAATCTCTTATGCATAATTTGATATTCATGGTTCCTTTAAAAAGTTATTTTCAAACTTAACATTTTAATAGACATTTAAGCCATGTTATTTTAGTAGAATGCAGTCGAGTACATATGACTTAACTATTTGCGTCATCTAATTGCACGTTGTCAGATCCAACTTCACTTTCTTTTTTCCTCATCGTTAATATGCATTTGATTCAAAAATTAAAATGAAGTGGAGCATTTTAGGAGTAACTACCGATGTAAACTGGACATAACTCATTACTCTGTCGAAAGTAATTGCAAACAGTAAATCACCCTATCGCGAATACATACGTTGAAAACTGAATGGTTGTATCACCAAAGACAACAATGCGAAAACTGTGAACCATTCAAAAATACATCCATTTACCAACATTTCATGTGCCGAATAATCACAAGGAGATACGTCGGTGATGGGAGCGTTTACCAGCCTCGTCTCCAAGAATATATCTCAAGGCAAACCGATAACGCGCTTACTAATTCAGCAATTTCTCAATCTTGTACATAGAGTTGCCCCTTAGTTGGAAGTGCACAAGTATTTATACCGAATTAATTGGCTGCTGGAAGGGTTAATAAGACGTAATAATGACGTATCAACATCAAAGATACAGCAAGATTAAAATGAAGTGGCGCATTTTATGAGTAACTACCTATGTAAACTGGACGTAACTCATTACAATGTCGAAAGTAATGGCAAAGAATAAGTCACCCTATCACGAAGACATACGGTAAAAACTGTATGGTTGTACCACCTAAGGCAACAATGCGAAAACTGTGAACCATTCAAAAATACACCCATTCACGAACATTTCATGTGCCGAATAATCACAAGGAGGTACGTCGGTGATGGGAGCGTTTACCAGCCTCGTCTCCAAGAATATATCTCAAGGCAAACCGATAACGCGCTTACTAATTCAGCAATTTCTCAATCTTGTACATAGAGTTGCCCCTTAGTTGGAAGTGCACAAAGTATTTATACCGAATTAATTGGCTGCTAGAAGGGTTAATAAGACGTAATAATGACGTATCAACATCAAAGATACAGCAAGATATTATAGAGAATAAAAAAATTAGCAGTGTAATACAAGTCGTTGCTATTCAGAGAATGAAAGATAAAATAATCAAAAATTGTAAAACATGAACTTTATATTTGTTTATTAGCAGCAGATGGTGAAAAATACCCTCATTGATTGTTCAAAGTTTCCCTACTTTCTCCCAGGGAGACGATATTGTTTATGCGAATAGAGTCGGAAATTGAAATCCTGTACAGAATCTATCTAAATGCTTCCTTTATTAACCCTCTCATACCAAGCGAGGCGTGCCTGGGCGGTTTAAAAATTTCCTCTTAACATCGACGAAGGGCGGTTTGAGGCGGTTGCCTTCTTCTGAGGTGAGGTGAGGTTCTGAGATCGCTTCGAAGATAAGCGCCGTAGAGGGGGATCCAATTATCCTTGCCAACTACAACCCATTTCCGTGAGCCTTAAGGGAAGGTTATAGCAGGGGTGGGGTGGTGGGGAAAATGACCACCCAGGTTGGGAGAGTCCAATTCACGTTGTTTCCTCCCAAACAGTCCCGGTTTTAAAGGAGCTAGAAGAAAAAAGTCGCATAGGAAATAAAGAATTAAGACTGTCCCTATTTCTTGCAAATAGCAATGTCAAATAAGAAAGGCGCAGTGCAGGTCCGCGCCATAGATTTTTCGTGAGAACGTCGGGATAAAATCATAAAACAAGTGTTTCGTATTAATATGTAATTTAATTATCAATCTCTTTAATACAATATTTACATAAAATAGTATAATGGTTACAGAATAGATGAATCACAAGCTATCACAGTCCCTTGCTACATAAGATAAACACGTGATTTATCTATTCTGTAACCAATATACTACTCTGTGTAAATATTGTATTAAAGAGATTGATAAGTAAATTACATATTGATACGAAACGCTTGTTTTATCATTTTAACCCGACATTTCCACGAAAAATCATGTTTCTTAGAGTAGGTCTTGTTGGCGCCATTTGTTCACAGTATATAGAACTACATTTCGCGCATGAGCAGTAAAACATTATTTAACATTATTAAACATTTACATAGTTGCTCATATTTCCCGCAATATTCAAATTTTTATACAATGTTTCTTTTACGTATTGTCCTATAGAAAACTCTGCATGTTATAATGAAAAAACATGCGGAGTTTGAAAGTTTCAATTTAGTACTTTTTACTTATATTCTGATAAATATTTTTATTGTCTTACTTTGGGTTCTAGTAATGCTCCCGAAGCTCTTTAAAATGACACCAGAATCAACCTCCTAGCTAAACGCGTTTCCACGCTACACTTATTTATAAGCTTACATAAAGCTAATTCATAAGAATCACGCGCATGCGCCTGCACTGGTACGATTACTTCACAGGCAAAACAAATGCTATGCGACAAACTCTTACAGATATGATGTATCCGTTGTGGGGTCAACCACACACACACATTGTTTTCGCATTATTAATCCCGTAGTTATCAGCGATTCAAATCTGACGGTATTTTGACACACAAGAAAGTTCGACCGACTATCACTGTAACGAGCGGAAAGACGTTCTCACGTCAAAAATTCCTGTCATTTATGAATACAGTACAACCTCGTTTAAGGGAATAAAAGGGATTTTTTCGGTTAAGCCATGAACATCTATTGCCATTTTGCATCTAATTCAAGTATGAAATTCTAAAATGCTTCCGAGTGCAAAACGAATTCAAATATCTCTTCACAGGCTACTCTTATGTTCTTTATTAAAGTTAACCCTCCGTTGGACGCAGTATTCGAATAGACAAGTTTTGGAACAATGCGCCTGACAGCCAATATCGTGATTGATATTGTTAATACCGATACATTTTATTTTTAGCATATTTAATTTAATTCTTGACCTTCCTGTGGAGGTTTAAAAGAAAAAAATGTGGATATCGTTGCATAAAAATCTCGCCTTCGTGATTATTTCCGTGCAGTACAGTAGGTGGTTTTTGGATTTTCAATTTCAGAGGCATTTCGGATAACCGGGTTTCGGTTAACCGGGGTTTTATTGTATCATTTCTCAATCAAATTCTTATTTGCATTAAATTTGTCAATTGAATTTTTAAGGTAGGACTGCGTTCCTCCCATTGGGGTCTCAGGAAGGAATTTGATTCACACGCCGAAACGCAACAGGAAACGTTGTATGGGAGATCCTCTATATCTCGGTAACTACATATGTAAAAAAAATAAATAATGTCTTATTTTAGAGGAAAAGGGTGATAACAGAAATTACAAAGAAACAATTGAAAGTCGGAATTGTAGTTCAGCGACTATCGACTCGCAAAGTTGGGCAAAGATACGCACGAATTTGTGACGCGATCCTCTATATCTCGGTAACTACATATATTAAAAACATAACTAATGTCTTATTTTAGAGATAAAGGGTAACAACAGAAGTAACGAAAGAAACTTACTTAAACTTAAAAACTTACGAGGAACTTCGAGAAGCAAAAGAGTCACGCGAGCCGAGTAGTCCTACGCCTTTAACAACAGCGGCTGTTTGAAAAGACAGCCTCCCGTCATTTTTTCCCTATATCTATGTGTTATCGTTTGATGAGCACGAAATGATAAGCCATACGGTTTTCTTAGAGTGCCGAATCGGGAGTTTGCCTAGTCACCTGATCCCCGATGAGGTCATCCTAAAATAGCCCTTATGTTACTTTAAAACGGAAAGTTACACATAACTATACCTGACTGGAGATAGGTTTAAAGGAACCAACCAGTATTTTATTATAAGCTAATTCTTGGATATTTATGATTTATCAATTCTTATGTATGAATTTGTGCTAGCTATAAGTGGTGATGTGCCTTATCACCGAATTGAATTCAGATAATTATATGCTGTCGGTAATATTTACAGCAGAGCCTTGATTATCCTGGCCTCTATCAATCGAGGTCTCTGTTAACCGAACCGATACCAGAAAATTGAACTGTTTTCTCTTTTTAATGAATTAATCGAATCTTTCAGAGAAGGATGTCAAAATCGTCATTAGAACAGATTATCACGATGCAACAGTACCTGCGCACGTTTTCATGTGCGCAGTATAGCCAACATGTACATTAAAAGCAAATAATTAAAAGAAATAGGAAAAAACACAAACATCAGAACGCTAATAAGAAGATTAAAAATATTAGCCATCAAGCTCTATTAATAAACCTTCATAAAAAAAAACTTACCCTATGCTCATAATTGAAGAGCTGAGTGAATGAACATGTTAAGGGACAATTAAGCGAATTTCAGAAAACGAGCTTTAAAGTTTAAAGGTTACATTTTTTGATTTTTTTATTCAATTTTTGCTGTTCCGGCACTTTTGTGACGTGAAAGCATTCAAAATATTTTATGTTTATTGACATGGTTATAGCTTTTTTAATTATAGAGAAAATTAATAATCTTTTGCACTTAACATGTTCTTCCATGCAACACGTCAAAAAAACTTCGTTTGCTTAGTCATGGAAGAACATGTTAAGTGCGGAATTGTAGTTGGGCGACTACTGAATCGCAAAGTTGGGCAAAAATACGCATGAATTGGTGACGCAATCCTCTATATCTCGCAAACTACATGTTAAAAACATAACTAATGTCTTTTTTAGGGATAAAGGGTGACAGCAGAAATTACAAAATAAATTTAAAAATCGGAAAAGAGTCACGCGAGTAAAGTGGCCCTACGCCCTTAACATCAGCGGCTGTTCAAAAAAGACAGCCTCCCGTCATTTATTTAAATTATTATTATTATTATTGTGAAGCAGAGATACATTCCCAATCTTCAGATGGCATCAATTCACTTTTAAGACTTCTGAAGAACGTCGGTGCGAAATCTTACTTTATTAAACTCTTTTTGAATAACTCTTGAAACTTCCCATATTTTGGGCCATATGGTTCCTGAGGAAAAGTTTCTCCCTCAATTCGATATACGATGGGCAGATATTGCAGGAATATATGGGAAGAGGATAACATTAAATTTCTGACTTTTTGCATGTATTAATAACGCATCTGCCCTTATTTTCATTTTATTAGATGAGGTTTTAATAGATTCAGAATTTTATGGATCTTTTTCTAATTTCGGTGTCAGCTTATAGGAATTGAGGGATAGTTGTCACCCTAATATCTTAAGAATATTCTAAAGAAGCCATGTAAAAGAATTCTCATTCCAAAATATTTACCAACAAATCAAATTCACCCTGAATTATCTTATTAAATATATTGAAAAAATAAAACTAAAATGTTATTCTATCAGCAGTTTACATTTCTCCATTAGAAAATATTTTATATTTATATCAAACACACACAATATTCAGGAAAAAAATGAGGCTGTCTTTTTTAAACAGCCGATGATGTTAAAGCCGTACGACTACTTTACTCGCGTGACTCTTGTTTCTCAAAGTTTCTCGGTTTCTCTTTGTTACTAGCGATTCTCTTTTGTTTCTCGAAGCTTCTCGAATTTTTTGTAACTTCTGTTGTTACCCTTTATCTCTAAAATAAGACATTAGTTATGTTTTTAACATATGTAGTTACTGAGATATAGAGGATCTCCCATACAACGTTTTTTTGTGGCGTTTTAGCATGTGAATCAAATTCCTTCCCAAGACCCCATTGGGAGGAACGTAGTCCTACGTTAAAACTTATCGCAAATTACTTTATAACTTACTCGGAATGAAGAATTAAAGAGAAAGTGATACGGAGGTAGACGTGCGTGTTACTTATGACACGAGACTTGTTTGACTGTACATAAAATGGAAGCATTTAGTTTTCGACATGGGTTATACAAATTATTCCATGTTCCATTATAGTCCTTCTTTGTTGTGAGCTTCTTTGCATTTGTACAATATCTAGGTACGTACTTATACATACCATCAAGTAATTGTCCCTTTATTATTTAGAGTTCCAGATACACTAGCGTGCAAAACTTCAGCAATGAACTAATTTTTAAGTAGATAGCCATGAAAATGTAGAAAGAGGGCTTATTGCGATCAGTACAATGAGCATCCAATTTAATAAAAAAAGGTAATTCGCATAAAAATATCCGCAACAAGACATCACAGGTGAAGTGAAAGCTCGCAAAACGCGTGCATACAGCGCTCGCACTGTAAGATTACAATCAAAAGAAGGACGAATGACTCTATTCAAAAGATTCGCTGTAAATTCAACTGAGGTAATGTATACAGCATATCTAGAAGAAACATGCAGATGACTTTATGCATGGTTGAATAAATCGTCAAGCTTGAGGAGGGACGTAGTGTGACGAGTGCAGCCCAATATTTTGGAATCGACAGAAGTATAGTTCACGAGCCTGGGGCATTCTAAATCAAAGCTGTAAGGAGGGTAAGATGTTGGCCTTCCAAGAAAAAAACACGTCTGGATGACATGAATGTTGCCTTCAGGTGAAAAGTGGTAGATACCAGTAAGTTGGCAACATTTCTCAGCAGCTGCGGGCTACAACGGAACAACATGCGTGCTGTTTACTGTCATCAGACGCCTTCACAAAGGTGGCTTATTCATAGCCTTCCTGAAAGTAGCTGTTTGTTGTTCTCCCTCTTGAGCAAATAATCATTTCTACTAACACTATTCTTTCGATACAGCCTATTTTTTTGTACGATTCCATACTGTATGCGTTTTGCACATTTTTGCGCTAGTATGCTTTCCTCATTTTTCGAGTACAAAATATTTCATTCTGAATTTCATGTCTGCCAGGTGATTTCTTGCGAAGTTACTGCAAGAAAAAACAAGAGTCGTTGCTCATGTTCTGAACACCAGTGTATTTTTTAGCGCAAATTGCAAGTCTTAAATTGAGAGATAGGTGCTCAGTTTTCTTTTATTTTCCTTGTTTGGTTGGAAGATTTATTTTTTCTCATAAAATAAATGGGAGTTCTACAATTTGCTGAAACGCCTGTAATAAATATCGCTTCCTTCATTGGGTATTCCATTCATCTTATTTAAATGCCATCTCAAATCTTTAAAGGATGCTGACTGTTAGAATCCGAGTTCGTGTTTTAGAATGACAAGTAAGTAATGACTTCCATTAATATAATCCGTTTTTGTGCGTCTGGACTTCGTTACTGAAAACAATTCTTTATAGTCCAAGTGGAAAACAAGAAACTAGCAAAAATATCGTTAATCTTCAGTTAGATACCTTATCGAATTCACATTATTTAACTGTTTTTTAGAGAAAAATGAACTAAAATTATGTTTTGTACATTTCAAAATTCTAAAATAGTGTTATTTTTTGATAAAATAAGGCATGGAATGTTAAGAATAAACCTATTTTGATATAGATAAATCATTATTCAAAAAAGATAAAAACATTATAAGCAGATGAATTCTACGAATTTACATAATGGAAAAGTTTACATTTCCAAATTATACAGAGTGCCCAATCTAATCGTGTCCCAATGGCTAATTTCTAAACTGGAAGAGATAGGTAAATGCTTCTATAACATATTCTCAAAGAATAAAATATAATATTTTCGTAAAGAATATTATTTTATATTGTTTGAATCAATAAATGTACTTTTTCTTCAGTTCTATACATCTGTGATATTGTGAAAATGACTATTTCTGTATTCTGATGACGTATCCTTAAATTTGTTAAGCGAACTTTTAGAACACCCTGTATTTATTTAGTTCATTATTATTACTGCTGAATGCGTTGTGAGGCTCAGAATTCATTATAAGTATTATCACAGACTAAAAAATTACAAAGTTGGCCGATGTTAACACAAACCACGAGGAAAGTGATTGAAAAATCATAAGAAAGGCACAGTTCGGGTTCACGCAGCAGAAGTTTCGTGAAAACATGGGGATAAATCATAAAGTGCTTCGTATTAATATGTAACTTAATTTTCACTCTCTTTAATACACTATTAGAATGGTTACAGAATAGAAAAATCACAAGCTACCACAGATTCTTGCTACATGCGATAAACTTGTGATTTCTCTATTCTGTAACCATTATACTACTCTGTGCAAATATTGTATTAAAAAGATTGATAATTAAATTACATATTAATACGAAACACTTGTTTTATAATTTTATCCCGACGTTTTCAAGAAAAATTTACGGCACGGACCCGAACTGCGCCTTTCTTATGTTTTATTTAGAGTAGCTTCTGATGGCGCCATCTGTTGACAGTATATAGAACTATATTTCGCGTATGCGCAGTTTAACATTATTTACTACAAATTCTCATATTTCCAGTAATATCAAATTTTAATGCAATGTTTCTTTTACGTTTTGTCAAGTATTCTGTAAGTTTCGTAGAATTCGTAAGAAAACTTTGCATGTTATCTTCAAAAACATGCGGAGTTTGAAATTTTCAATTTAATACCGATTTTTAATTATATTCTGATGAATATTTTTGTCTCAATTTGGGTCCTAGTAATACTCCTCAAGCTCTTTAAAATGACACCAGAATCAACCTCCTAGCTAAACGCATGTCTACGCTACACTTATTTATAACCTTACATAATTCATAACAATCACTCACATGCGTCTACACTGATACGACGAAGTCACAGGCAAAACATATAATATGCGACAAACTCTTACAGATATTATCTATCCATCGTGGGGTCAACCATTCTCTTCGTATTATTAGTCTCGTAGTTATTAGCGATTGAAATCTGACTGCATTTTTTCACATAAGAAAGTTCGCCCGACTATCACTGTAACGAGCGGAAAGACTTTTTCACGTCAAAAAGTTTTTAAATGCTCAGCGTGGCAGGGGACGAAAGCGCAACACTGATTGCGTTACTGAAGACCTTGCCATATCAGTCTCTGAGCAGTCGTTGTAGAAACCTCCAGATATATATAAGGCTCAAAGCGCATCACAATAGTTAGATCTACCCTTCAGTATACAGTGGACTCTTGGGAATTCGAACCCCCATAAATCCGAACATCATTTTTAATTTTCAAAAATTTTTTATTAAAAATATGAAGGAAAATAGCAATTAGTCATCGGAAACAGAGAAATGAGCTAATGTTTATACCTTACTTAAAAGAAGCATTTAAATTGGCATTTAAGAATGAATTAAGCACTTTAATTAGTAACAACAAAATCGGTTCTCTTCTTTTGACGCAAAGAACTAACCCTGTTTGACGGTGCGAATCGCCGCTAGCTCTTCTCGCACTCTTTTCATAGTACCCAAAATCAATATTTCACTGCATTTGGTATATCAAGAGTATTTTACTGAATTTCCCGGATTCCGAACAGAGGTCAGCGCCAATTAGTTTGAATTCCCGAGGTTTTGCTGTAGATAGGAAGATCCTGAGAATATACAGGATATGGGTTATCGTGGAACATTTTTAACTTTAGAGCTACGAAATCATAATGTCACTCAGCAAATGCTAAATGTCACGAGTGATCATTTACGATCAGCGACTAAGCACACAGCACATCGTTTTCGAATGATACAAACTTGCAACGGGGAACACAGTTAACAACATAACGTGACTCCTGAAACGTCTGAAGGTGTTTTCTGTGAAATAATAATTTTTCAACATTGATATTTTTATGCATATAGTTGTAAAATAATTAACAGTATTATAATAGATTATAGTATTAAAGCGCCCTTTTGAATTTTTTTATTGTAGATGAATCATTAAGCGAATACTTTTTATTAATAGCAATCAGACAATTAGCAACAACTGTAGAATGCTCCGAAAGGATGAACTTATTTTATGCTCATTCTTTATTTTACTATAGTACCATACCTGCCATGGCTAGTTGATTGCTCTAGAGGAAAGACAAAAATAAGTGCTCTCCCACCATGGAAGCATATCTTATATCCTAATGGCTTGGAAAGGAGAACAGTTATTTTACTCTCTGCCAGAGTGAATGCAATTTTGCCCA